>LT669792.1:5984604-6085226 GCA_900128785.1 Arabis alpina
ATGGGAAGAGCTTACACATAATGTAGTCTTCAGATACGTCGTTAGCCTTAATACTCGACGCAAGATCCTCGAACATCTCAAGATGATCCATGGGGTGCTCTGATGGGTGCCCATGGAACTGGTGTTGAGCTACTAGAGAGAAGTAAGCTGGCTTCAACTCAAAATCTCTCCTTCGAAATGCAGGAGGCCGAATCGCTGCCCTGTTGGCATAGTATTCTTCAGGGCGGTTGTAGTCTCCCAAAGTGCGTTGGTTAACCACACCCTCCTGAATTCTGCGATTCGCCCTAGCCTGACGCTCTAGCTCAGCACGCTGATGCTCCCACTCAGCCCATTGACGATCAAACTCAGCTTGTTGAGCTGCAACCGGATCGTCCACCTCATTTGCCATCACGATGACATTACCAGCTTCATCAATTCGGTCTCCTAGCTCGTTGTACCGATTACCATCTCTGTCAAACAGCTCACCCTGAGCATTCGGAATAACAACTACAGGCTGACGCACCATTTTAGCCTGTTCCTGAAACACACAAAAAAAACAAAAAAAAACGCGTAAAAACGAAAAAAAAATACTTAGTCAAAATTCTAGAATCAAAATCTTATGGGTGATTTTGACTCCCCGGCAACGGCGCCAAAATTTGATATGCTCAAATTTACCCTGAGCTACTCTCTCAAATTAAGAGGTCGTCGTAGTAGGGGTCGAATCACTGGGAGTCAAATCAAACGATAGGATTTATGACTTTGAATTGAGCTAAGCAAATAAAGTTAAATAAAAAAACAAGAAACAATTCAAAGCAAGAAAGATTGTTGGTTTTTAAGAATTCAATTAAACAAAAGCTAGGTTTTCGGGAAATTCTCAGGCAAAGATAAATTGTAGAATTAATAAACTATCAGGATTTTAATGAAGATTCGTTCTCGAACTTGAAACTCTAATGTAAAATTAAACGACTTCCGTTGAATTAATTATCTATGCATAAACCCTAGAAATCCAAATTCCTTTGTAAAATCAATCAATTTATGCAAGCATTAAAGTTCAGGTTTCAATTGTTCACAAAATCCCTAAACCAAATTCCTTTGAGAATAGGTGATTTTGCTCATCTAAGATTATGGTCAAGTTATCAATTGATGCTTCCGCTTCTAATTAATTAACCTAAGATATCTAATCAAGGGTGATTAATCCTAAATCAGGGTTATAGCAATCTAGATGAAGAACCAATAGATAATCCTAACATGAATTCAATTCTAACAATTCATCTTAATTCCTTTGAAAAACCCTAAACCTAACAAGTAGATTACTCAGACATGGATGCAAAGAAAATCATAATAACTGAATAATACTGCATAAAAATAGAGTAAGAAAGAATTACAGAAGGGTTCGAAGAAATCTGAATTGTCTGAAAACTTGTCTCCCTAACTCTCAAAATCTCTCTAAAACCCCTAGGTATTTGATAAAAGAAAACTTAATGAAAACTAAAAGAAAACTAGGTATTTATAGGCTAGGTTTCGGACTGGGCTTAATTTGTTAACTTCTGAAACTTCTGGGGTAAAAAGGAAATCTTCAGAATTGGAAAAATCCTCTTTCTTCATGGAACAGCTTTCTCCGTCGATCGACGCACATGTGATTCCGTCGATCGACTCGCCAATCTGACGGCAATTGAAAATCCGTTCTCGCGACTTCACCTCTTCTTTTCTTGATGCTCCAAAATGCTCCATAATCACCAATTAAGCTCGACACGTACACAAACCTGCAAAGACTCTAAAACACTAGAAATATACCAAAAAGACTCGATAAAACCGGGTTAAATCATGGCCAAAAGATGGTAAAAACCATGATATATCAGTTGTAAACAATATTAAATCGTGAGCACTAATTAATGTGTGTTTTTTTTACCTTATAATAGTTGAGTCTATTAGGACTTTAAATATCTTAGTGATTTGAGTTCTAAAACAGTCCGCAAATTGTTTAATGTCTAGCGCTTTTATCTTGTTGATTTAGTTTATTTACTTGTTTTGCTTTCTTAATTATTTAAAACGTTTTAGTGAAATCACAAAACCAAATCATATTTTTTTCTTTAGTTTAATTCATATTATATAAATTCGTAGTGCATCATCTCATCAGTCCCTACTAGATCGACCTTTAAGTACTACTGCATTTGCATGTACACTTATCAATTTCTTCAGGACTATAAATTTAAAGCTTGCAATCTAACACACATCATAAATCTCTTCCCTATTCTGATGGTGGTGGCGATGGTGGAAACATAGACGAAAGGTTCAGAAGATACAACAAATTTGCTTCTTCTTACTTTTTACATGTCTTGGTTAGAATTTGTTTATTCCTCATGATCGAAGTTTGTCGATGAATTGGTTTATTTACATAATTACATTACTTATAACGACTATAAATCTACAAGGACTGGCTACAAATCTCCAATAATTATTACTTTCCAAATATTGATCATTTAGAGATTTCAAATAAGTAATTTGACTTTCAACCATCAATATTTTAGAAAAGAAAATAAATAAAACTAGCCAAACATATCAAATAACTGTTTTTTCGAATCACCTTACAAAAATTGGTGTACGGATAATTAGAGACTTCTATATATATAATTTTACATGTAATTAAGGTTTTCAATCATAAAGCAACAAAAAGTTTCTTTGTAGAGAAAAATCACAATGTCATCATCTAAATTTGCTATCTTTTGTATCGTTCTCGTTTCTCTCGCCAGTCTTCATGAATGCAGTAAGTTAATGTTGTAAATAGTGTATTGCTCTCATTACCATTATAATCATGATCATATCCTCCATAGTCGGCTTAAATGCTTATCTTTTTTTCTTTGTAGATTTTTTTACAGATATGTTCAAAAGCGACCCGATAATAAATCCTATCACGGGTGAAAAGGTTAAAGAACCACCATGCTATCCATATGGAAAAAGGTTTAGGTGCACAAATGTCGCTGGAATCTTCGTCGTAAACAGCGCTGAAGAGTGTTGGAGCTTTTGTGCGCGCATTCATAGACGTCCTTAGAACCCAGCACCTCCTCCAAAAACTGAAGAGCTTTTGTATATACCAAATGTTTTCATATCATGCCTATCTTATTTTGTCTTAGTAACTTTAAACATGTTTTCTCTTTTCATTTATCTATTTGTTATTCATTTTATAGACTTAGAATGTGAACATATTAGTGACGATTTACAATATATATAGTGAAACAAAGAGATTCTAGGGATAAACTAATTGTGATTAGACCCTTAATTACAACGTATCTTATATAATATTTTAAAGTTCCACTAAGTTAAAGCTTTGACAAGTTGTCATGTGTCACTTTTGTTGTTGGCAATTAATGTCCATTTTCATATTTTGAACCTAATTTTTACTTAATTATGACATTTGCTCTTTTAGAATTTAGAATTTATGTATTGATTTTTTAAAAGAAAATAGGATATCAATTTTAATTTAAAGTAAACATTAATATAAAATTATATTCATGAATTTATTGAAAACATGTAAAACCATATTCTAATATATATTCTTTTTTTTTACAATAATATGATAGATTTTAAAATAATTCACATAAAATAGTTTAAAATTATTGTTTAAGTTTTAATTTTAACTTCACTAAAATTATAAATTGTGACTATAAATCTTAAACATCACTTAATTTGCTATATATATATAGAGAGAGAGAAACAATGTTCTATACTTTTTAATATATACTTTGTCATAATATATTTCAACAATGTTCCATTTTAATTTGTTTTTTACAAATAATATTGTATATATCCAATAATTTGCTACAAATATTTAGTCTCTGAACCTAGATAATTATTTACTATAAACACCAAATTTATGTAATATTAAATATATAAATAGTCAATAAATTAACAATTATTGTATATTATACCTTGTTAAATTTTAAATCCACGCAACGCGTGGACATACCATAGTATTACATATCTTCTACACGCCCTTCAAGCAAGCTTATTATAATTAGGTCCTTAATTACAACTGCTAAAATAAATATATGATGACCATTACATTTTTCTTTTTGCTCTAGAATCCATAAAAAACATGGCTATACAACTACAAGAACGAGAATGCAACACCTGAAAAACTTATGGTTTTTTTTTAATATATATATAACCTCAAAATTCGAGTCTAGATCCTAATTTCAGTGGATTTGGAGTCAGTTTAGACTTTTAGTATATATTTTTTTTAAATATCCCTTTCTCCAAATGAGACTTGGACTAGAAAAAACCCCTGCTCTTGGGTATGTTAAGGAACGGAGGACAAAGAGACTAACTTTGAACCAAAAGACACTATGGTCCAAGACACTTCCTAGGTTCAGTTTTCAACTTCATCTCAATCACTTTTTTAAAATAAAATATTCGGATTGAAGTTTTGGACATGAGTTAGAAATAGGTGAGTTATAAGACCGTAATGGTGTTATGTAGTACTACTCCCTCCGTTTTATAATATAAGTTGTTTTAGAAATTTAGTTTTGTTTCATAATATAAGTTGTTTTCAGATTGACCAATAGTTGTTTTTATTATATATTTAACAAAAATAAAAAGTTTTTTCTTAAACTTTGTGCTTTTAACCAAAACAACTTATATTATGACCCGGGGGAAGTACTAATTTATTTGGTGTGTGAAGAAAACTGAAGATATGCAAACAATTACTTCTGTATTAACTCTTTAAAAACGGTGTAAGAAAAACCTTAGGAACACAAAAGTCTTAATTAAAACCAAAACAAAACACAAAACATGTTCTAAAGATAGGCTACCCCTTCACCATTCATAACTTCTCCAATGCGATATGCAACATAGTTGCCATTCTCAGCTTCTCCTAATATCCTCAAAGCCGCCTGTTGACTGACCACAATAACCATCCCAACTCCCATATTAAAAACGGTGTAAGAAAAACCTTAGGAACACAAAAGTCTTAATTAAAAGAGAAAATTACACGAAATGTCACCAATTGAGTTTTAATCTCACATAATGTTACACAGTGGTTTGGGTATCAAGAAATATCAGTTACACACAATTATCTCGAAATTATCCCTACTATATTGGTGTATCATCTTTTGTGCTTTGAGAGGAAAGAGGGAAGGACCTGACGTTTTGGCAGGGATTTTTGAATATTAAAGGAGAGATATTTATTTGTGAAGTGATTGAGACCTACTAACATTAAATGACGATGTGGGGTGAAGAGAAAGGCAAAAACGTAATGAATTGTTAACAGATACGTACATAATTGGTTTATATGTTAAGGTATGATAATTATTGAAGATAGATAATTTGAGTTGCAGAATACCCACTTAGAACAGATAACTGTCAAGAAGGTGAAAGTCAATTCTTAGTAGACAGTGAGAACGGATATCTTTGTGTACACGAGGAAGAACGGTAGGAGGAGTAAATCTTTGGGCAGAGTGGTGTACGGCTATCCACAACTCATAATAGTATGTACACATACAAAATAATCTGAGTGTACAAGTGTACAAGAATATGATTTGACATGGGGAAAAGTATTATTTACACACAGAAAGTGTCAGAGTGCATAAAATTGAAAAATACTTGTGAATTTGTATCAAAATGCATTTGACAAATACGTTGCGCACACAATGAATAGACGAAAATACACAAACAACATCTGCCTTGTGTACGTGTTTGTAAATGCGTACACATACACATACACATACACATACACATACACAGAGACATCAACTTTAAACAGAAGTAGTGTACATGTCCACAACTCATAATGGTATGTACACATACAAAAAAAATTGAGTGTACAAGAATATGATCTTCAAAACTACGATTGAATATGTATCGAAATGCATTTCACAAATACGTTGCGTTCACAAATGAATAGACGACAACACACAAACACCATCTGCCTTGTGTACGTGCTTGTAAATGCGTACACGTACATATACACATACACATACACATATACAAATACAGAGACATCAGCTTTAAACACAAACACAAAGACATCAACTCATAATGGTATGTACACACCCAAAAAAATCTGAGTGTACAAAGTGTACAAGAATACGATCTTCAAAACTACGTGTGAATGTGTATCGAAATGCATTTCACGAATACGTTGTGTACACAAATGAATAGACGAAAACACACAAACACCATCTGCCTTGTGTACGTGCTTGTAAATGCGTACACATACACATACACATACACATACACAAAGAACACAACTTTAGAGTATAAGAATATGATCTGACATGGTGAAAAGTAGGCAACGGGGAGCGAGGCGGTGAGGGTACGGCGGTCGCTGTCTGAACCCTCTCTGTGTACATAGTTTTGTCCGCCGGAGGGTGATTTGCCGAGTCACCATCTTCTTGCGGTGGTGCAGATGATTGTGGATCTGCCATCGCCGGAAATTGTACGACGGTTTGGGTGGTAAAATCTGAAGAGATTTAGGGTATAGAAGAAGATATTTAGGATAGAATTGTGGAACTTCCAAAAGTGAAAAAGTTGCAGAAGAAGAAAACTAAAGAAAGAGAGAAACTGAAAAGTTTTTGATTTATTTAAAAAAAAAAAGATACAGACTCGAAAATTTCTCTCTGTTTATGTCTCTGCTTCTTTCTTGTCAGTTTGTGTCAGTTTTGTTTGATATGAGTGGGTTTGTGTCAGTTGGGATTTGAGTTTCAAAGAAGAGAAAAAAGGGTAAAATCGTCCAACAACGACATTTGTGACAAAGTTTGATAAATCTGTTTTCGAGTATGACATATCTGTTATTTGAGTTTCAAAGTATGAGTTTTCTGTAATTTTTTCTAATTAAAACCAAAACAAAACACAAAACATGTTCTAAAGATAGGCTACCCCTTCACCATTCATAACTTCTCCAATGCGATATGCAACATAGTTGCCATTCTCAGCTTCTCCTAATATTCTCAAAGCCGCCTCTTGACTGACCACAATAACCATCCCAATTCCCATATTAAACGTCCTTCTCATCTCACTGTCTTCTACATTCCCATGCTATATAACCAAAAAAACTTATCAGACATTATTCAAAAAGTACAAACATCACATTTTTTTTTCAATATTCTATCTCTCATTACCTTTTGGATAAAACTGAACAAAGGTGGAAGTTCCCAAGCATTGGTGTGAATAATAACACCCAAACCATCTGGTAAGATTCGGGGAATGTTGTCTGTGAAACCTCCCCCTGTTATATGAGCTAGCCCCTTCACTCCTCCTTTGTTGATTAGGTCAAGTACCTATGAAATGTGAATAGAGAGAAAAAAATGGATAATGAAATTTTTCTTGACAAAAAAAATATATAGTCGTGGGATGGTTACAAATTGGATGATGATAAACAAATAAAAAGAACCTACCTGGTCCACATAAATGATAGTAGGTACCATTAGAGCATCACCAAGGTGTAAGTGCATATTTGAGCTAGATCGAATGACAACGAGGAAGTACGTGCATAAAGTAAATTGACACAAAGAGTTTTTTAACGAGGTTTGTTTCCTACATCCCCGGGACCACGTCTAGAACAAATCCATTATAAAAAGAAGCAACCTACAATTGCTATATGGATACCACACCACTCTTTTCTATAACATGGATCATAACCTGAGAATCATCACGATCTCTCAGTAACACTAACAGACAGATCTTGTTTTCTGATCTTCTTTGGTGGACGACGCCACACACACATGTGTGCCTCTCTCAATGAAACCCTAGGCGCGTCAGTGTTTTCGTCTACGCCTCTAGGTATATATACTCATGTCTCAAGACCCTAATGACTTTTTAAATCACGTGGCCTTCAAGCCCATGAGCGACAAGGCCCACGGCCAATCCTATCAAAAACTGCTTCAGCATCTGCACTACTTCAGCCTCTGCTTCAGCTCGGTTTCACCTGCTTCAGCTCTTCAGTACCTTAGTCCTTTTGTCTCATACTTTGTTCTCATGTTCTAAGATCCTCTCCAAGCTACGTATCTTCATGGTAGCTCCAACTCACATGGCCTAAGCAATCACTTCAAGTCCAGTTTGTTTACCCTCCATAAGTATGTCTGTAACACGTCCTGTATTACTCTGTACTTGTATTACTCTGTCCTGATACAGGAACTGCTTCATTCTGCAGCATCTTCCGCCTTGGGTCTAAAACCTGTAGCAATCACACTTTCAATCTCTCCCTTTGTTACAGAGTTTTAGAACATATGCTTACTTAGTCATATATACTTTGATGATCTTCGAGCTTTAGAATAATCTTGGAATCTCTGTCTAAGTTGCCACTACAGAGGCTACGATTCTGAACTAGTGATTCTGGTTTAGTGAACATAAACAGTTCCAGCAGCACAACTCGGTAACATCACAACAAATACTAACAATCTCTCCCTTGATGACTGAGTTGTGGCTCACAGAGAAAGACAAGTTAAACATTAATCCTTGTTGATCTTAATGCTCTCCCTTAATCAAACAACATCATCCTCTGAAGTTCATGTCTGAGGTTCATGAGAATCCTAACCAATTTACTGAAGCTCAACACTGTTTAACTCACACAGCTCACACGTCTTTAATTTATTTCTCCCTTTTTAGCTTAAGTTGTACACCTCAAGCAACATGTTGTGCATCAACCAAGTCACAATAAAAAAAAACCAAGGAATAACCAGCTTATCATATGCACTAGGTAGCCATCAACTTCCACATAAACACTCCTTTCATGAGTGCACAACTAAGATAACACCAAGTGATCTATAAGACAAACTCTTCACACACCTTTCCGCCACCAAGTAGTGCCATAGCCAAGAGAAAAAAAAACGTCACTAAACACTAATCAAACCATCAGTCGAGTAAAACACGTGCTCATCCAAATTCAGATTTCAATGAACTGCATAAGAATGGAATTCAAAAGTAGTTGTCCCAACATCAAGGAGGTGCTGTTGACGCCAATAGGAACAAGATCTATGCTTGCCTTACGCATAAACCAGTCCCTTTATAATGTGGTAGCAATTCTGAAACCCGTTTGAAGCCTCAAACTGTAACACACACTAGCCTTTCTAGAACTAGAAGGCAACACATAGCTTTGATCAACTTGTCTTTGAGCATTTGCATACAACCTTTGTAAGCCTTTGTTCCACTTAGATTCAAACCACTGTTGCTTCCTGGAAATAAAACTCACTAAGTTTGAAATTTAGACGCTTGAGAATATCAGCTCACGAACAACCAGAAAACCAAAACTCTCCCTGTTTAGGAGCATAGTTGATGGAGAAGTCTCAAATGAACGTTTAATAGAGACAGCCTTTGCACATCTTCTTCCATGTCAAACAACAAACACCATAACAAGGGAACCATATAGACATCAGAAGTGGTCTTGTCTCTGAAAGAAAACTCCTGGAACACCCGTTGAAATCTCGATCCCACAGTTGAAACTGAAGGCAATAGTATCAAGAAGCTTTACCACCAAAAATCAGTTTGATCCAACCGCATTTGACCACCCAAATGATGCTCTAAAACAGGTCATCGTCTTTCTCTTTAAGACTTAGTGTGAACTCTATATCTTCTGATTTGTTGCTTTAATTTAACTTGAGAAAAAAAAAAAAAAACTTCACAAGACGAATATGATATGATTCAAATACCGTCGATACTTGGAGACTTGAAGCAACTATGAATCTTCCTTTCCAATGGTTGATGCTCTCATAAACATATATGATCAACCAATATAAACCTTCTTCAAAGCTTAACATTGCATCCATATTCTTCTTCGAGACCTACTTCTTAGGAATCTCCAAGTGATCTTGTGAACCTTCATTGGACGTGAGCACAAACCCAATAACTTTCCTTGATAAAACTGGTTTAGTTCAACTTTTCATAGACTTGGATACACAACTCAAATTGATGACTTGCTTAGCCTTGCAACAACAAGATAAAGAGGACAATCTTCACAAAAGACTCACATCTAGTCAATTTTATCCTCCACAGCACAAGATAGTCAAATCAGTTTCTCTGATGATGTTCCTCATGATAGCTACATCAACTTGAGACTTAGACAACCTCCTGATTTAGCACAAAACACTCACTAACATTCATATGGATCACATCCTAGGTAACTTGCATACAATTTCAGATATGATCTTCAAAACAGCACACATGCGCCCTCACAATCATCATCCACTTGAAAGACGAAGATATCTCCATGACAGACAGCCTCAAACAAAGACTCAATCAAAGAATCATACTCCAATCATACCAAACAGTCCTTAACCCCAAACAGCAAAATAAAACACAAACTAGCCATTCACTTCTGAATCCCACCGTTGATTATGGAGTTTAATATGCCACCATTAAAATCCCAACATTTCAGAAGGATCGAACTTCATTTGACCTTCCAAATGGTCTCATGAACATGCTCCAGCACCCATGTTTTCTGAAAATTTTCAGATATGGATGATAAGTTGACAACTTCCACAGAGAATTGCGGATGAAGTTTAGTTTTGATTGTCAATATGTCAGCTTCTGTGACTTCCTTGCAATGAGATCTTTCCAAGAATAGCTTGATCATGGCCT
This sequence comes from Arabis alpina, assembly GCA_900128785.1. Classification (NCBI taxonomy): domain Eukaryota; kingdom Viridiplantae; phylum Streptophyta; class Magnoliopsida; order Brassicales; family Brassicaceae; genus Arabis; species Arabis alpina. The sequence goes on from LT669792.1 coordinate 5,995,153, forward strand.
AAGTATACCTGAGTCATCAGAAATATGACCTCGAAGTTGGCTCCTGTGATACTGAATTGCAGAATTCAGAATGCAGAATTTTCTGCAGGCATAGTTAGTTTCGACAATAACTTGCGCATTTCTCAACGTAATTGAGATCTTCTTTCTCCTGTGGAAAACTGGCTTCATTATCTTCGTAACGGTGCTAAGAACACCTCCTAGATCGTTCTGACATGCCGGAGAGTTATCACGCAAGATGGCTGGTCGCAACTTCTCACTTTTACTCATCTTCCCATACATCACCAAGCTTTGAGTTATCATTCGTTGAATCTGATTACACCATACTAGAAAACTCCTCCTTGACTTGAAATTCTCAATCTAACTCATCAGAATCAACACAACAAGAAGTTTTTAATCTTCAAATTTTCCCCTTTTTAACTTAGATTGATACTCAAGCATTCATCTCTATTTCCACAACTGCTCCCCCTTACACCATGCTTCCATGATTCATCTTAAAACAATATGACATTTATCTAGTAAACCATAGCTGTCCCACCATCAATAAGTATCTGAATCTACCATACGGTAGATTCTTCTTGATGGTGGTACCTTATCAATCAGCGCATATCATATCTCCCCCTGCTTGAGTGTACTACTAAGTTAAAACTTCTTATGTTGATCCATACCTCAGTATTGTATGAATCTTCCCTTGTTGATCTTGACTTGAAACCGATCTCACTACTGTGTTATCTTTCATGACTTTGGAATTGGCGCATGTAACATATCTTGATCTAGTGATGCTTTATCTCTGAAATGAAAATCTCCAAAGCTTTGCCTTTGAACTGTGTAAAGATATACTTGAGACTCCTCCTCAATGTTCTTTGCTTATCTTATCACGAGATTCTGATAAAACCTTTTGTTGTGAATCCATCATGATAAACATTCTCATCCATAAGAATTTTGTCGTTGTAGCACAATACACTCAGAGCTGACAAGTTTTCACCACCAGAGATGCTCTCTAACCAAACCTTAAAGTATGGACTGCATCTTTGAACCACTCGCTTGTTGGACCCAAGAAAGTATCCCAAGCTGTCCAAATATCCTTTCTTATCAAGCCGCTATATCTCTTCGGACTCATAAACATGTGTTGATGTTCTCTCTATGACTGTTTGAAAAGACCACACACTTGCAACTTGCTTCCAATTTTCTTGCCTCAACATCAACGTATGACTGTTAACAAAGCTTGAACAGTGCTGAATTAGACCTTAACAAGTTAGACTAATTCAATCAATATTGAATTCCAATACCAAACACTCGTATACTCCTTGTTAGAGGTCAACGACCAAACTCATGGCCTGTCACACATATTCTTCGTTAATTTTGAAAGACTCGTGCCTTCTTCTTCCGAACGGCAAAAAGACAGACTTCGCTTCTCCAATCTCAAAACCAACCGTAATGCTCTTTTAGCCATAATCGTTTCATACTTCGATGGTTGGTTTGCCATCTACCTCCTTTGAGAAACTCAGAGGCTCACGAAACCACTTATTTGATCGACAAAAACTCATATCTGAACCACTTATTTGCTATGAACTCATATCAATGATATCTTCTTGTTGATTAACCCATCACAAATACTTGCTGATTCCCAAAACCCGAACCTGAAATTACAACCATCGGTGAGCTTCTTCATCGAACAACTCTTCTCTGCTTTCTCAACACCTCTTCACAATTGAGAACATAAATCAAAGAAGGAGGCGCTCGATTTCTAAATTTCCCCGATTGGATTCACACGTACACGAGAATTAAGCTTGACCCATTCTTAGACATTCCCATGCTATATAACCAAAAAAACTTATCAGACATTATTCAAAAAGTACAAACATCACATTTTTTTTTCAATATTCTATCTCTCATTACCTTTTGGATAAAACTGAACAAAGGTGGAAGTTCCCAAGCATTGGTGTGAATAATAACACCCAAACCATCTGGTAAGATTCGGGGAATGTTGTCTGTGAAACCTCCCCCTGTTATATGAGCTAGCCCCTTCACTCCTCCTTTGTTGATTAGGTCAAGTACCTATGAAATGTGAATAGAGAGAAAAAAATGGATAATGAAATTTTTCTTGACAAAAAAAATATATAGTCGTGGGATGGTTACAAATTGGATGATGATAAACAAATAAAAAGAACCTACCTGGTCCACATAAATGATAGTAGGTACCATTAGAGCATCACCAAGGTGTAAGTGCATATTTGAGCTAGATCGAATGACAACGAGGAAGTACGTGCATAAAGTAAATTGACACAAAGAGTTTTTTAACGAGGTTTGTTTCCTACATCCCCGGGACCACGTCTAGAACAAATCCATTATAAAAAGAAGCAACCTACAATTGCTATATGGATACCACACCACTCTTTTCTATAACATGGATCATAACCTGAGAATCATCACGATCTCTCAGTAACACCAACAGACAGATCTTGTTTTCTGATCTTCTTTGGTGGACGACGCCACACACACATGTGTGCCTCTCTCAATGAAACCCTAGGCGCGTCAGTGTTTTCGTCTACGCCTCTAGGTATATATACTCATGTCTCAAGACCCTAATGACTTTTTAAATCACGTGGCCTTCAAGCCCATGAGCGACAAGGCCCACGGCCAATCCTATCAAAAACTGCTTCAGCATCTGCACTACTTCAGCCTCTGCTTCAGCTCGGTTTCACCTGCTTCAGCTCTTCAGTACCTTAGTCCTTTTGTCTCATACTTTGTTCTCATGTTCTAAGATCCTCTCCAAGCTACGTATCTTCATGGTAGCTCCAACTCACATGGCCTAAGCAATCACTTCAAGTCCAGTTTGTTTACCCTCCATAAGTATGTCTGTAACACGTCCTGTATTACTCTGTACTTGTATTACTCTGTCCTGATACAGGAACTGCTTCATTCTGCAGCATCTTCCGCCTTGGGTCTAAAACCTGTAGCAATCACACTTTCACAAGGGTACTTGATCCACCTGGAAGTTCATCTTTCAACGAAAAGCCGCTTTAAGCCACTACCCTGCAAAAACAAGATTCATTGTAGTCAATAGTTTATTGCCAATAAACTACATTGTTATTACTAACGTACCTTCTTGCTAAAGAGTAACCATTGGAATGAAGACCACTAGAAGGGAGACCAATAAGAACATCTCCAGCTACTATGTTTTTCCCATCTATAAAAGAATCTTTCTTCACTTGCGCTATTGCACAACCAACGATTGCCCTCAGCGTAAAAGCCAGGCATCTCCGCAGTCTAGTACAACCGAGAAAATCGTAAAACAAGTTAGAAATTTGTCAAGAGCTGCGATTGGATCTAACTAGACAGAAATACCTCTCCTCCCAATAGGCGACAAGGACCCTTGTGTTCACATCCGGATTGCCCACAACCATCAACAATCCCTTTAATGACCTAGAAACAAAGCATAACACAGCAAGCAAGATCAAGATCATATGTGTAGTGTTGTAAAACGTAGAATCTGATTTTAATTAAATAGAATTGGATCAAAGTACTCACAAAATAAATTAAACACAAAGAGAGTAAAGTAGAGAAGTGAAACAGAGAATTAGAGAGATGTTAAAATCCAACAATGATACCTTCTCTGCAAGGTCTACATCGAGATGACTACAACCAAAGTAATCTAAGAAACCCTCAGGTTTTGCACCACAAGTAACAATATCATTCACACTCATAGCAACCTGAAACAAAAGTAAAAACCCATGAGTGGCATAAAGTAACACAAGACCCAAAAAAAAACAAAATTTGTGTGTGTGTTACCAAGTCGATTCCAATGGTGTCATGAACTCCAGTCTCAAATGCCAGTTTAAGTTTAGTCCCTACACCATCCATACCAACTACAACTTTATAATCACCTGCTCATCAAACACACTCATTAGAACACCAAAACTCTTCATGAAATTTTGCAAGTTTTTTAATTTAATAACATACCTAGTGTAAAGCCTCCACTGAATCCACCGATACCAGGAACCATGTTCATGATTCGTCTAGTAAGCTCAGTCCCAGCATCAATATTCACACCGGAACCTTTGTAAGTGAGACTCTCATCGTTCTTCAATGACTTTAACCTCATTGTTCTTGTCGTTGTCGTCTGAGAAAAGCTGATATGGAGAAAGGTTTTGCTGGTGATGCTACGGAGGAGAAACGGTGTCCGTTGATGGAACCAGAATACAAGGCAGTGTCAAGGGAGGACAAAGAAGACGACTGCAAAATCCTAGATTCCATGGCCTCAATAGAACAAGAGGAGAGTGATTAACAAAAGAAAAAAGTTTCAAGTCAAGAGGAAAAGAATAGTAAACGAGGTCAACAATTTCAGACTGAATCAAATAGAGAAAGCTAAAGTAGGGTTTTAAACCCTAATACCCCCGGTATAGATTTTTTTTTTTTTTTTTGGTCGGCCGGCATAGATATATTTTTGAGAATTGCCCTATATTATTTTTATTTTTAACTAGTATATTCTTAACGTCATTTTTAATTAGTATCTTCAATCTTGAATGAGTTTTCTTGTAATCTTTTTGTGTTCATATTTATATTTACTGATAGAATCTTGTAGTTATCACTTATCAAAATGAATGGGCAACCGTTAGAGAAGATATATAACTCAACGAGTGGAAAATTAGTATGTATCTCTAAATGCTATGATTTACTTATTTTATTTTTATCTTAAATCCACTTAGACGATAAATTATTTGTTCACAGACATTCTAAGTTACAAGCATAACCAAAGTTTGGGGCCGAATCCCGTAATCTCTTTAGACCCAAAACCGTAAAATGTAATATTAGTTTTGTCTCAAGCACCATTCAAACCAGCGACTTGTAAGGTTTGCATGAAACCTTTACCAATTGCCCACAAAGTTTTTGTTAATGATGTTCTTTTTCTCAAATTGTGTTGCCTCTCGTGGTGTTTGTATGTCTTTTAAAACATACAAAATCGTTGTTGATGCATGTTGCAGACACATAGCTTGTGATGTCAATGCCTTTGTCTCGGGCCATAATACTAGAGTCCTCAATAATACATACGAAATTCAAATATAAAAGGTCCCTCTTGGTTTTGAGTAACTTCATTTCCCGAAAATGTCGATGGCTATGTTCAAGTCCATGACCAACAATGACGACCACCTAATTTCTCTAATCCTATCTTCCACCGGAAAATTACATCTCCGGCAGATTCACGCCGTCTTACTCCGCACTTCCTTAATCAAAAACTCCAACATTTTCCACCACTTCCTCTCTCGTCTCGCTCTCTCTCTTAAACCTCAAGACATCGATTATTCTCGTCGTGTTTTCTCCCACAGAACTAACCCAACTGTCTCTCATTGCAACACCATGATCAGAGCTTTCTCCATCAGTCAAACTCCAACCGAAGGTTTTCGCCTTTTCCGATCTCTCAGACGAAAAAGCTCTCTTCCCGCTAATCCACTTTCCTCTTCTTTTGCTCTCAAGTGTTGTATCAAATCTAGTGACTTACTTGGTGGTTTACAGATTCACAGCAAGATTGTAAGTGATGGGTTTGTCTCTGATAGTCTACTTTTGACGACTTTGATGGATCTTTACTCTACTTGTGAAAACAGTGTTTATGCATGTAAAGTGTTCGATGAAATTCCTGTGAGAGATACTGTTTCTTGGAACGTGTTGATTTCGTGTTTTTTGCGGAATAAACGTACAAGAGATGTTTTGTTTTTGTTTGATAAGATGAAGAATGAGGTTGATGGGTGTGGGAAACCAGATGGTGTAACATGCTTGCTAGCTTTACAAGCTTGTGCTAACTTGGGTGCGTTGGATTTTGGTAAACAAGTTCATGGTTTTATTGATGATAATGGACTCGGTGGTGCGTTGAATTTGAGTAACACTCTGGTTGCGATGTATTCGCGATGCGGGTCTATGGATAAGGCTTATGAAGTGTTTAATAGAATGCGTGAAAAGAACGTGGTTTCGTGGACGGCTATGATCTCGGGTTTAGCCATGAACGGGTTTGGAAGAGAAGCTATTGAAGCTTTTAATGAAATGTTGAAGTATGGAATCCCTCCAGAGGAACAGACACTAACAGGTTTACTGTCGGCGTGTAGCCATTCAGGGCTGGTCGAGGAAGGAATGATGTTTTTTGAAAGGATGAGGAGCGGCGAGTTTAAGATACAGCCTAATTTACATCATTACGGGTGCATTGTTGATCTCTTGGGACGTGCTCGTCTACTTGATAAAGCTTATAGTCTCATAACATCAATGGAGATGAAACCGGACTCAACTATATGGCGTACGCTGCTCGGGGCTTGTAGAGTCCAAGGAAATGTGGAACTTGGGGAACGAGTGATCTCTCATCTTATTGAACTTAAAGCCGAAGAAGCGGGAGACTACGTTCTGTTACTCAACACATACTCTACGGTTGGGAAATGGGAGAAAGTGACTGAATTGCGTTCGTTGATGAAGGAGAAAAAAATCCATACCAAACCTGGATGCAGTGCAATCGAGCTACAAGGAACCGTTCATGAGTTTATTGTAGACGATTCTTCGCATTTGCGGAAGGAAGAAATCTATAAAATGCTAGCAGAAATCAATCAGCAGCTGAAGATTGCGGGTTATGTGGTGGAAATCACATCGGAACTGCACAATCTGGATTCAGAAGAAGAGAAGGGACATGCGTTAACGTACCATAGCGAGAAGCTAGCTATTGCCTTTGGTATTCTTGCGACACCACCAGGAACAACCATTAGAGTAACCAAGAATCTTAGAACTTGTGTTGATTGCCATAATTTCGCAAAGTTTGTATCTGATGTTTATGATCGTGTAGTGATTGTTAGAGACCGTTCCCGATTTCATCATTTTAAAGACGGGTCATGCTCTTGTAATGACTATTGGTAATGATTCATAAAATCTGCTTCAATGTCATGTCTCAAAAACTTCAAACTGAAGCTAATACATTCTTTATTCTACAACAAGAAAGGTCTCGCCGATGCAAAAAGAAAGGATAAAAGAAACAAAACTCGAAATGATCAGAAGAATAATGTTATCAGCTTGAATGAAGCATGTTTTTCAGATGAAATCAAGATCTAGTTAGCAGGCTTGTTTGCGAATGCAATACCCTTCTCGATGCTAGCTTTCAGTTCCGTCTTGAGCGCATCCAATGCCTTCTGCTCATACTCGGTCAATCCCTGGAGGTCAGACTCGATAACAGCTTCAAGTCCATTCTTTCCAAGCTTGATCCGTGATGCAAAGAAAGGAAGATCAGTCAGAGTTGAATCAACAAACGAGCACTCGTAGACATCTCCATCTCCGTCAAGAGCACGCAGAGATGACTCGACGAATCTTGCTGCAGCATACGCCATTGACAAAGTAGCTGAACCAGCACCTGCTTTCGCATCCACAACCTCAGTTCCAGCGTTCTGGATCCTAACAGTCAGTTCTTGAATTTCTTCATCGGTAAAGTTAACAGATGGTTTGGTTTTCGAGAGAAGAGGCAGAATGGTGATACCGGCATGCCCACCGATAACCGGAACATCAACATCAATAAGCTTAAGATTCTTCTTCTGAGAAACAAAAGTATTAGCCCTCACAACATCCAACGTCGTAACACCAAACAGCTTCTTCGGATCATAGACGCCTTTCTGTTTCAACACTTCAGCAGCTATTGGAACCGTAGAGTTAACCGGGTTACTGATAATATGAATGAATGCATTAGGACAATTCTCCGCAACCGCCTCAACAAGTGTTTTCACTATATTGGCATTGATGTTAAACAAATCATCCCGGGTCATACCCGGTTTCCTCGGTACACCAGCAGGTATAACCACAACATTCACGTCTTTCAAACAATCAGCTAACTCAGACGGTCCAGTAAAATCACGAACTTGAGACGGTGTGTTACAATGACTCAAATCAGCAGCAACTCCCTTAACATTAGCAATATCATAAAGGTGAAGAGTAGAGACTAACGGAGACATCTTGATAAGAAGTGACAAAGGCTGACCTATCCCTCCAGCAGCACCAAGAACAGCAACTTTGTATGAAGCATTGATCTTAAATCCATAAGGCTTCTTGTCAGATGCTTGGGATGATCTCATTACAGAACCGCGTACAGTCTTGCTGAAGAAAGAGGAATCTTGTCCACAGATGAGAGAGGTTGATCTAGGGACTGAGTTAAAGTTCACAACTTGTGCTCTTGACTGTGGTAAGGAGGTGGCTTTAGAGGAGTAAGCAACAGTTGAACCAATTGTAAACGAAGAAGCTGTTGTTGCTGCCATTTCTAATCCTCTGTTTTCACAATGAAAAATCAAATCTTGTTAAAGGAAAAGTCCCCAAATTCCCAATCTAAGGTGAAGCAAAAACCCTAATCTATAAACCAGATCGAAACAAATTCATTTTCAATATAGACTTGGCTTTAACAAAAAAGATTCAGAGGTAAATCTGAAAACAGAGAACCGATTCTAGAGATGATATTTTTCAACACATATATCATACATCAAACTGAATATGGTACAGAAAATCCCAAAATTGAAAGGGAAAAAATGAGAGATTGAGAAGCTAACCTTAGAGAAAGCTCAAGACTAGAGTGAGAGAGAGAGAAAGACACAAACTTGAGGAGTTTGGTTTGGAATTGGCTCTCGAGGGTTTTCAGTGAGTAAGAGAAGAGGGAAGGAGATTAGGTAGGTTGGTGACGATGAACAAAAACAAAAACAAAAACCCTTATTTAATAAATAAAATAAAATAAAAAAGTAAGATCTCTCTGGTTTGGTTGTGTCTCGTAGGATCCGCCAAGAGGTGATGCGAAATGGACCGTGTCTTTTTCTAGTGTCCGTACGACGACACCCAAAACGCTGCGTTAAAACCCTATTCATCTCCAAGGTCAACCATTTTGTTGATTAGAGTATATCTCTTACAGTTTGAATCGGTTTTTAATCTTTGAATCTGATTTTGTCGAATCTAGAGCTTCTCTTAACGTTTTGGTTACGTGTGAGATTGTGCAACAAAAAACATATATGTGAATTGTGCTACCAAAAAGAACATAGGCAATGTGATTGTGTTCAATTGAGCTTATTCTTTTAGGTTTGAATTTTAATGAACTTTGTCTACTAAATATTCAAGTATCGAAATGCAAATATCTTTACCATAGTCTTTTTCACACCGTCACTATATTAGCTTTGAATGGTAGCATTTTACAACTTCATTACAAGTGCATTACAACTTGTACTACCTCTTGTGTTGCGAAATATAATATTACTAATTGTTTTAGTACAATCATCTTTTAACAGTATTTGTACTACTTTTTATTGTATTATCATTTTGTACTGCTACTTCGTACTATAAAAAAATATTATATTGGTAGATCTTGTTGTAGTAAAGAAGAGAAAGAGAGAATTGTGTTATATATTATTCCATGAGAAGTATAGAGTATATATATATGGATACAATACTTGGAGAGGAATTAGGGTTTAGGGATATTCTAGAACATGGGCCTCTAATGAACATCCACTAAATATGTTTATAACACTCCCCCTTGGATGTCATTAGAGTAAAAATAATCCTAATACGCATAAGATGTTGCCTCATTAAAACCTTACTAGGAAAACCCAATTGGGACAAAACCATGGTTAAGGAAAAAGAGTGCAACGCGTTTTTACTCCCCCTGATGAGTGCATAACTTGAAATCTTCGTGATGGTGCAAACTTGTTTCTTGAAGGTAATAGTTGGAAGTGTCTTGAAAATAAATCTGCCAAAGTTTCGCTTGAACAACCTTTAGAACTTGTACACCGCCATTCTTCTGCAACTCATCGGTCTTCTAGATGATTCATCTGGATCATTCTCTTTATATCTCTAGATATCATTCATGGATGACATGCTTATGGGAGATTGATAGACTTTCATATATCCGTATAATGATAACATTCCTCTATAAGTGTTTATCATTTGTGTGTTCTTTGATGTCTCATTAAAAACCTTTCATAGAAAAACCCTATGGGATAAAAACTATGATAAGGAAAAAAGAGTACATCCACGCACATCATTATATTTCTCCCCCTCGGAAACATCTTCTTCAAGAGATGAATTCCGATCATATATGTTATCTTTTTCGAATTATTATAAGAATAGCCCTAATGAACAAACTCATATGATATCTCATATCATTGGACTTCTGGTCCATAACATCTTTTCTTTATAGAAGACATATTTTGGTATATTTGGATTTTAAGCCAAAATCTCATATATGTACAAGTCTCTAAACATTTCTCTTGTACATAATATTCATGCTCTTCTAAAAGCTATGATATTTGACTTTCCCTTTTGTCAAACACATATTTCAATCATGAAATAAATCACAGAATTGCTTTAATCTCATTTTATGTATGGTACTTCAAGACCAAATATATATGAGCATTTTTCTGTAATATCCTTCAAGGAACTTTGAACATAACATCTTTTTGCTAAATTAATTTGGGATAACTCTGCCGGAGTTTCGATGATTTTCAATTAAGAATCACTTTATCACAAACTTTTGATAAGTCTACATGGGTAAACATGTACATGATTATACCCCATGTTACATCTTTCATTCGATCTAAAATTTCCCAGAAACATACTTAATCCTACAGGGATATATCCTTCATGGATTTTCATATAAATTTCATTATCCAATGGGTTGTATAAATAAGATATGGACTATATCCTTTAAACATAAATCAAGTCATCTTTTTCTTGCCATATTGATAAAGAACTTGAAACTAGTTGCATCCACCACAAGAGAGTAAATCTCTTCATAATAAGTTCAAGATCTTGTGAAATTTTCACTCTTTTTTCACATAAAGACTTGTTTATCTTCCACTGGTTTTACACTTCAAGTGTATGGACTACTGATCCAAAATTCTCTACAAGAGATTATAAGTCTATTTCTTCCTTTCTATGATTGGCCAATCATTACTTTGTGTACACTTTTAAATAGACTTTCTTGATCCTCTTTTTCATAATATCAACTGCTTTCTCAATGCATGCAAAAATATTACGACGTCGATTTTGCTTTTCGATTCCATTTTATTTATGACATGACATAACTATTTGAGATCTCTTTATTCTCAGGTACCTGAATTTATGTCTATGTCATGTTTCTCTTCAGGAGATCAATCGTATATATAAGTGTTTCCTCAATCCAACCATTGTGAATTAAGCTCCTTTTCTTTTTCAGAATTCTTATATTTGGAACCAAATAGGTCTATCATGCTTCATGCGATCTCTAGACTCATTAGCAGTTTGATATTGTCTTTTTGGGACATCAATTATAATTGGAGCATTACAGCTGGTAAGTGACTTTATCACTCTATATGGGTCATACAAGCATTTGGCAATCAATGCTATAAGCTCTGAGATGAATTATCCTTTGGACTTCTAATTTACATTTTTTTTAGTCCGAGGATCAATGATAATTCATTGCAGCTTATTTTATTTTCCAGCTGTTTATTTTCTCCCCCTAATGTTGGAAAGACTGACTTATTACAGTCTACAAATCGGGCCTTATTTAAATCCTTCAAGGATGGCTCTAGATTATTAATATCAATGGAGATTTATATCCAACATATATTCCCATCTTTATTTAAGGATCCATCTTCAAAATTATGTGGTGGAGCAACTGGAATGTATATCGTACATCCAAGATCCTAGATGGAAAATAACTGGTTATGACCCAAAGCCAATTACAATAGGGGACAAATATTGATTATTTATTGGCATGATGCGAATTATGTATGAACATGTGCTACCATATGTTCAACATTTATCCTAATTGATGTTGTAATCATCAAAGGCTCATGAATTCACTAGAGTTATTAAGATGCACGATGGGTGATCAGCCCTGCAACATCTCAACATTCTAGAAAATTCATAGATTCCAATTCTATTAGCCTCATGATTTCTATTAGCCTCATGAAAACCATATATTAATTTATCTTATCAGCAAACATCACATGACAAATCATTACAAAGAATCTTCTAGTTCTTCAATGATTGTCTACATATATTACTTTTCGCATCACTATTGAATTGTAATGGTCTAACCGATTCATGCCAAATAAAAATATATTTCATAAACTTCTGATTTACTATATCTTTTCATCTCCATTCTACAAATCTTTGTGTAGTACAAAATACAAGTAGTTTCACAAAAATACTTTTGCTCTTGGGAAATACTAAGGTATTTACATTTCTTTTACTTGTTGTCTCAAGATGATTTTTTCTAAGAATCTCATAAATTTATGTTATGAAAGATTCGTATGAACATAGTCTTATGAATCTTCTGGATTCATGTGAACATAATCTTCTGGATGTTTCACTTATTATGGTATGTGGGATTCTTTAACTCTCCTCCTCGAGATAATAACACTGATTTTATCAATCTTAAATTGAATCCCTTTTTAGAATCAATAACATATTCTGCTCGGGACATGTATTATACCTTAAATCCTTCTAACTTTTGAGACTTATGAGAATCAATGCATAAATATACCAACTACATTCCCATATGCAATATTATCAATGTGCTCTTCTGGAGCATTTATATATATGCTCTGGTTGAGCATTCAATAAGCCATGTACTACCTTGTATTGTACTCTCAATAGATTCGTTCATTTTCAAAATGATTCACATATCTTTGACTTATAACCATCTCAATTTTCTCACTTCTGGTGAAAATATGAGTTCCCGATAGAGACTTTTCGATCTCGATCTTGACCATAACCACATTCATATCCACTTTCACATTTACGACCAATTATATAGCAATTTCCTTGATTATCTTTCTTAGGATATAACGTCACATTCTCTTCAGGGAATGGAGCTTAACAAATAATACATGATCTATGATGTTTTATGAATAGCTCATTATTTTGTTCAATGTCAATGAGATATGATATAAGTTCTGAAAAACTCCTTAAATCTCTTTTCACAAATTGTTGTCCACACGACAACATTACTTGCATGAAATTAAGTTTAAGTATATCTCTCTAAGAGATATCAAATTGCAAGTAAATCTGAACATAGGTGAATTATATTCACTTAAAGACTTCAAGTCTTGTAGGCAATATCAACCAATCATTTTAGGCTTTAGGAAATATCACATTCTGGTGATCATACCTTTCCTTTAAGAATTGCTCTGACTAAATCTCTATGGTCAAGCAGTGAACATAATCTTCTGGATATGTCACTTGAAGTGAACTTTCATAATCATCAAACAGTGATCATAATCTTCTGGATTTGTCACTTATGGTCTATGTGAGATTCTTTAGTTATCTCTCTTGAGATGATGAAACTTCAGGTTCATCTATCTCGAATTAAATATCACGATATATGATCATCTTAGTACATTGAGATTAGGTAATAATCAGATTGCAAATCAATTAAGCATAATAAAAAGAGTCATAAGATTTGATTAAAAGTAATATATATCTTTATTGTGAGATTGTATATCAATAAATAAAGTAATAAACTATGTGACTTTAGATTCTCTTGTAAAGAAATAATCATGATTTTGATTCGATCAACACGCATATATGGATATGCTATCAAACGAATCATAAAGTCAATTTATAGAAGTGATGTTTAGCATAAATCAAAGTACTGCCTTAGATTACTTTGTTATAATTAAAGAGAGGAGATGTCGACTTACTTGGAAAAGTATTCGAAGATTTTATCGGAAATAACTCGACCAGAGTTTGAAATCGAAGATAGCATCGAGATTAGACAATTTGACGAACGCCTTTTCCAAATCAATGATTTCCATATAACCAACGGAACTAACAAATAATCAAACAAACAAATGTCAAATTATGATATTCAAATTCAAAGTATAAAGGAAAACAAGTGTCGATAATTTATAAAAATCTTTGATATATTAAAGCAACGATATACAATATTAAGGTATTATAATATTATATAGTTCATAGTTTCACCATAAATATAATCAGCTCTACGTAATACGATGAATAATTAGTACTTATCTCGTTGAATGTTTTCGGAGATGGAGAGTGTTTGGTGCCATAGAGTTTTAGTGGAGGTATCGACAGAACCAAAAAAAAAAAAACAAAGTTGGAGACATTATGTCGATTGGGTTTTGTGTTTAGGCGGCTAGGGTTTTACTTAATGATTAGGGTTTTGTACTCAGACGGTTAGGGCTCGTGCTGATAACGTGTTGTAGTAAAGAAGAGAAAGAGAGAATTGTGTTATATATTATTCCATGAGAAGTATAGAGTATATATATAGATACAATACTTGGAGAGGAATTAGGGTTTAGGGATATTCTAGAACATGGGCCTCTAATGGACATCCACTAAATATGTTTATAACAGATCTAATGTATAAAAAGATTTCTCATCTCTCTCTTTTTAAGTTGTATATTGGTAGTATCACTTACCCGCCTTAATTGCTTTCATGTCTATCAAATAATGGTTATTTTGTGTAGTTTCATTTGGGTAGATTGAGTTGAATTTCTTTTGATAATCCGCGGGAGTTCTTAACTTTTGACTCATATTCTCTTAGGTACCCGGATCTGATTTAAAAAATCATTCTTTTAAGCCAAGTCCTCTGGGTAAAATAAATTCTTATTAATGTTGCAACTACACCTTTCTTTTAAGAATAGGCTACCTACATATCTTCCTTTTGAAAGGAAGGATCAAGTCACTCGTAATTCAAATACAATGAGAGCTCGTTATAGTGAGTTGGTTTTTTTGTTGTTGATTACTTAATAGTAATATCGCTTGAGATTCAAAGCGTCCCACGAATTATTGATTTTAGTTTCATCCATCTCCAGGAGTTCGTACACTCCGGCCTTTACAATCTTGAATACTAAGTATGGTCCTTCCCACTTTACAAGCTTACCTGCCTTATCTTCTCTCTTGTTTTTGTAAACTATGTGGAAGACGAGATCACCTACTTCAAAAACCGATTCTAAACTTTCTTGTTATAGTACTTAGCTGCAAGCTGCTGAAAATATGCTGATAATTATGTATTCTCAGCAAGGATCGATATCGGCTTTCTTCTAGGTCGTCAAGATGTTCATGAGTTTTTTCGTTATTCATCTCGACATCCCAAGTGACTCTTCGTAAATTGTCAATGTAAGTCTCGGCAGGTGCCAAAGCCTCAATTCCATGAGCCAGAAAGAAAGGGTTTGCCCTGTCGAATGTTATGAGACCATTGAATGAGGGGAATATTTCCACTAGGTGCAAATATCTATCAAATGCAAACTTTAACAAGCTGACAACTTAACTCATAATTCAATCGTAGCAAACAAGAGATTAAACACAAGAAAGCATAAATTAAGAATACTAAGCCATAGAACATTAAACTTAAGCTAAAGTATAGATAACAAGATTGTGATTTCATCAAAACTAAGCAATGAGAGTAAATGCGGGAAATAGAACTACTTGAAGATATAATATGATTGAGAGAATAGATTAGCAATTGATTAGGGGCATACGACGTGCTTAATGAGACTAGGGGCTTCTACTTTAAATCCCAATTCTCAAGCATTGATCACATATACAAATTAGCCCATTTTCATAGCACTAATTACTTTGTTAAACACTTATTTTAACGTCAACGTTCGTGGCTAAACTTAAGTATTCTCCAAGCATAATCGACCAAGATACAATAAGCTCATTTGGCATCTCAACATCAACTTTCGTGGTCAAGGATTACCAAGCCAAATAAAAGGTCATTCAAGCATTTCTACGAAATGTCATAAAGGTTTAATTTGGGTTAGTGAGGATTTATTTTTAACTTGGTGTTGTTGCTTTTACACTACGGGGTCAATGTCTACAGGTTGTGATCGGCTGATCAAAAACGTGGAGACATTAGCAGCTCAGCCACTTGAAGCTTATGACATGGTCAGTGATATATCTGAGGTATTGGTTTGTCTCTCGGGACCATAATTCCAACTTGAGGAAACTGATTTTTGCTTAAATTATATTTTCAGTTTCAAAATATGGGAAAAGAGTAGTCTACGTTGACACAAAACTTACGAAAAGGGAATATATTTTAAAGAGTATTTTTCAATGTGCGATTTGGAAATTGCATAGTGAGCATCGTTTCATGTAGCTAATCATTGTGTCTGAGAATAACCTAAAAATAGGAAAAGTAAGAGATGATCTTAACGCATAAGAGCCTCTCGAGGAATAAGAAGATAAAGAATTTGCGAGTTTGTTTAACGAGATAAATATGGAACGAATACAAACTGTGAGAATGTATCAAGAAAAGCGAGAAGAAACCTCTTTCTTCTTCTCAACTTCTCCTAACTAGATTTCCACTCGGAGGTAGCCGAAGAAATTGGTCATTGGCTCAAGTGAAAGATCTTGTAGCCGATAATTACATATTGAATTTTACTCATGAAAGATGAACGAATTGGTGGATTCGCTTGATTTGATTTCGTAATCGACACGGTCCATTCACTTGAGCCTTATTTGTCACTGCTTAGGCTTGATGGGAAATTCATTCTCATGGGAGTCATGTTATTGATATATGAAGCATATGATGCATATATTCTCATAAATGCTCACGTGGCCATGGTTACTTCAAGATTTCTAATCCTCTGAGTTAGCTTACCTAATCCAAACTGTGGAAGTTTTTGGTACCAACAGTAATGATTTTTGTACTTCTGGTCTTCTGATAATGATCCTACTTCTGGAAAACCGAATCTCAACTACCATGGTCTTAAGTCTTAACCAACAATAGGTCTTAAAGACAATGAAGGGAATAGAACGATTAGGTGGAGCCGGTCTTTCGTTACACTATGCTAATCTAATCCAACAAGTTGGTAGTATTGTAAGCTACCAATACTACTACCAATACTAAATTCATTTTGTTGTTTTGGTTTGTTTTAGTCAGGTTAAATATATATATTGAGATTAATCTCAAGAGAAATAATGTATATATACACACTTATAAACTTATATAGGGTTGATTACTAAAAGAGACATTTTTCCAAAATTAATAGTTTTTATAGACACTTTTTGAGATTGACACACTTTTATCTTATTTTCTCATATTTTACACCAACTTTTAGACTAAATTACCTTTTCATTTTTTGCACATGATTTGGGGACCACAAGGTTTAGGGCCCACATGACTTGATTTTTTTTTTTAATAAAAAAATCAACTTTTATTTTCTCTTTTCTTTCTCAATTTTGTTTAAATAGAAAATCTAAAAAAAAGTATAATTCAACTTTTACTTTCTCTCTTGTCTTGCTTTGACTTATTCTTTTTCTTTTTTTTTTCTTTACAAAGTATTTAATTTTAATATTGGGTGAAAGAAAAACAATTTTTTTTACTAGATCATATATTTCTGATACAATGTCGTAAATAGTTCAGTTTGGATAAATTAAATTGGACAAAGAAATCAACACAAAATTGTTTAACCAATGAACTAACAAACTCAATAAAATGATTTATAACCATAAAACCATGACCATGTATATATCGTCCATATGGATAGCATACCTTATGAATCTAGCAATATACTTCTATGTCCACGAACTCAATACGTTTACGTATAATGCGTTTACAAAGCAAAACATAGTTTTATAAGTAAAGTATAAAGTATCATCAATAGAGTTGCAAGATGAGGGGAACTACCCATAAAACACTAAACATGAACCACTCATTACACTAACCACAAACTTTAACCATAAATCATTAACCACAAAACTCTAAGCATAAATCATTAACCACAAAACTCTAACCACAAATCACTTCTTGTCACCATCACTTTTGTACCTTGATGACCACTACTGCAAGAAATGTGAGGAGAAGAGGGTGGAGGAAGAAGATTGAGGATCAAACTCTCCCACTTATGAATCTAAAAAGAGTTAAAAGAACATGTTTTAACCATTGGTGCAAATTTTATCACAAAAAGATAAACCATCAAAGTTGGATGGTTGGTGTGCATAATAATAAATATGTAAAAGTCAGGCCACAAACATCTAAAGTATTCAATGCCACAAACATTTTTTTTTTTTTTTTTTGAATTGAATGTTAAATTGTATTCAAATCAAAGCTTTTGTACAACGAATGTGACTTTGTGGTTTATGGTTTTGAAATCAAGAAAAAGAAAACAAACTTTTTTAAAAAAACAGAGTCACTTGGTAGCTCATCTAGGGTCCTCGAGAGTCAAGCCAGAGCTCCATTGCCTTGGTATAGGTATGATCTCCGTTGTTGCGAATGACATTAATCTTGTTCTTGATATTTTTTCCAATGAGTTTTACCAGCAAGTTTGGAGATTTTGGAGACATTTTACAAAAGATTAAGAATTACATAAAACAATAGCAATAAAACATTAACCATGAATCACCTTTCACACATGTATTTCGGCACTGAACATTAGTCTTCTTTTTTTTGTCACACTAATAGTTGATTATATAGATTATATTATTTGACCACGAAGATCCAAACATACAATTATACTTGACAAGGTGGAATACTAAAAGTTGATAAACGAATTATATTACTTGAACACGAGGACTTGAACATACAATTAAAACACACAAAAATTATACTAGTGAAGCTCGAAATGTTGACAGTTTATTAATTGACCATCAAGATGTGACCATACGAATACATGGTATATGAGATGTTACTATCTAGTAAAATAAGTTTTATAGTATAATAAATAAGAGATAAGAGAAAAGAAAAAAAATTGAAAATAAGAAAAGAGAAAAACGGAAAATCAAATAGAGGAGAAAAAAAAGGAGAAAAAGTGATATAAAGAATAAAGATAAAAAAGAATGGGACCATGAGTTGAGTAGAAACAAAAAGAAGAAAAGGTTATATGTGTCTTTTACACTCATGGAAGTGCCTTAATAGTAGAAAGTGTGTGTTTTGTCAAATATTTTAATAAAAAGTGTGTCTAAGAGTAAAAAAACCCACTTATATAACATAGTTTTGTGTTATTTACATCTTCATCTCACACCATGGCAGCTTTTAGAGAATACATGGAATGAGAGTACTACTCCGACTCGGACAAAGACAGACTATTCGTCATGAAAATCCATTTCTCTTTCCATCACATAGACCAAACATGGACCTCAAAATCAATAACTCGCCATAAGGTCGCACTCAGGGTATGTGCGGAACACCAGCCGGGTCCATTTCCTTGGTTTGTGTTGCCGCTTACTACTGATTTTCTTGACAGAGCATACCTTACCTAATTACCAGGGCATTAAGCATTAAAGGAAGCCTATAATCATTGTGTACAGATTAAAATACACATTTCATTAAATGAAACAAGAAGTTACATGAAACTGAATGACATATGAATTCCACAAGGAACTGGGTAGAACATTCAAACAAATGTGGTATCCTAGAACTTGAGCATTGAATCGAGTAGATGATGTAAAGAAACCAAGAAACCAGCTTAAACAACGTTAGCCTTCCTTCAAAGTCCAGAAGAATCACATTTTGTTCAAAGTCCAAAAGAATCCAATCTCGAAGATGAAAAATTGCAAAGTAAAACAATTTAAGAAGTTGTTTTGATCGTTTAAAAAGAATATTACTTATAAAACATTCATTACAAAACCTAGTATTTAATTGAGTTGACCATATCTTCTATAAATATTACATGCATCAAAAAGATTCTTCAATAAAAGAGTGAAATGAAAATCAGTCTCTCGGATATATATGTTTCTATAAAAATTTCTACAAGATACAATATGTGTCCTACATTGTAATGAAAATGCAAAGATTTGATTTAAGGAATGATTCCGAAAAAAATGTAATTAATTAGAAGTGTATAATACGAAAAATAACCATAAATGAATAATTTCCTTTATTACATACCCCATGAACAACTATAAATCCCCACTTCCAAAAAAAAAAAACCTAATTATATTTTTCCACATCTTCCTTCTTGTTTGGTCATGGAAGAAGAAAGAGAAACTTCCTCAATCACTTTCTTGACGCCAAAGGGTCAACTCCAAAGCCCTAACGTGGTGGATAGTCAACCAAAACAGGAATTGACAAAACAAAGTCCTAGAACGAGCCGAGGTCGCCAGAAGATAGAGATCAAAGAGATCAAAGTAGAGAGCAAGAGACAAGTAACGTTCTCGAAACGGCGTCGTGGGCTGTTCAAGAAAGCCGCCGAATTGAGCGTTCTCACGGGGGCTAAAATCGCGGTCATAACGTTCTCTAAAAGCGATAGGATCTTCAAATTTGGTCACGTGGACTCACTGATAGACAAGTATCTTCGTAAGACTCCGGTGAGTTTGGATGTGCATGACGGTGATGAGGTGGCGGAGGAGGAAGCTATGAGGTCGTGGTGGGAGCTTCCGGTGGAGAGTGTGGCGGAGGAGGAGCTGGAAGAGTACGTGACGGCGATGAGTTCGTTGAGAGAGAGTTTAGGTAAGAGGATCATTGAGATGAGTAATGATCGGACGGTTGAGGTTTTTCCGGCATGGCCAATCAACATGGTGGGTTGGAATCCAACGGTGGATATGCAAAACTTGGGAAATCTGACTGATGGAACCGCTCGATGCCGTGTTGGCCAAAACGGATGATTGGTTTGGTTTTAGTCACTCGTGATAGTTCTATTGAGTTTCCAAAGTATTTGATTTAGTTTTTGTTGAATTTAGTTATTTGAATTCATGCTATTCATTTTCATTGTTTTCTTTGTATACTTATTACTTTGGAAATTTTATAGATCATTTTAGGTATTTGTTTGAATTATTAATCTTTCGATCATACATAATACAAGGAAGTATTGAATCAAGTAAGTAAAGACAACTATCACTTGTTTCTTTCTAATCTGTTGGATTTGATTTACCGTAAATCAATGATCTTATAGATCCATAATTTAAGGTGGTTGATCAAACTGCATTCATGATTACGGTAAAAGTTGTATTAGACGCAGAACACTAATTTGGAATGGAGAAATGATAATATTTGAAACTTTACACATGCTTTTCTTTTCGATACTTGCGGGTTCTAATTTATTATATCATAAGGTGTTAACTATTTTGCGAGGAATTCGATTTAGAAGCGTAAAAGTTCCTTAATCATACAAGCATATCAAAACAGAGAGCCGAATCACATAATAAGTTATAATTTTCTCCCTTATGCATAAAGTCTATCTATAAACTTCGATGTCAACTAACTCAATTCAAGTTGAAGTAAGAATAATTAGACGTAGTTTACTCATACTGTTATACATCGACTTATGATCAACAATAATTAGTACACTAATTGATTATACTTCTTTTAATCTATCAGCAATCGACGACGCAACCTCTTTGACGTGGCAAGTGGCGATTGTTGGCACCCGAACCTGGATAATCGTTTAACTCCATCACCATCCTTTCCTCTACGTCCTTCTTCACATCCTAACAAAAATAATTATTTAATTTACAAAGAAAACAAAATTTAGTTTTTTCTTAAATCAAATTGATCTTTACAAAAATGCATACATAACTTGAGAACTAACCAGTAGTGTATCTTTTTGAGATATGTAAATTTGGTCAGGTCTCTCCATCAAACTCCCAAGTCCTACGTACGTACAAAATAAAGAGATTATATAAGTTAAAACGTCATATATATGATGAAAAATACTTATTACATCAAAGAAAAGATTTAAGAGATGAAGATCCTACTCGAAGCATTGGAAGGGAAGAAGAATAAGTGAGATTGAGTCAAGAAGAAAATTATGAGGAGATGGAAGAGAGCTTTGTTGGCCATTTGAAGATGATGATGATGATGATGATGATTTATGACAAAATCAATATGTTAAAACCTTTTATTTTTGCTGTGAGTTTTGTCTTTGTGGTGGTTTCTTTTATAGTCTCTTCTTTCAATTTGTGCATTTTATACTATTACGATGGTAGGATGGACTTTTTTTAATCATTAAATTGAGAAAATTTGGCGGAATCCATTATGAATGTTTTTTAATCTGATTTGGAGGGTTATAGCCTTTTGTCAAACCACCATTATGTCTAAACTTAAAAGAACAAATGCGAAAAAACAACACTCGACGCGTTTTGAGTTTCCACGTTTATTGATATTTTCTAATTGATCTATATATTATGAAACACTAACTATAATTACCATGCATATGAAAAGTGTGTGTTTGTTTGCAGGTTAAAAACTTATAGTGAAAATGAACGATGATGCTGGTTAAAGTGGCGGAATTGTGGGAGCCAATGGTCATGACTACCTGATTACGCGTGTCTGTTAATAATTATTCGTTGACAAATGGGTTTTATATAAGTCAAGGAAAGCATAGTGTCTAATTGTGCTTTACAATAATTTCACGTTTAATTTGCTTTGTTATTATTTTCAAACATTCACACGCATATCGGCATATGAGACTATAGCTTGGTTCGGTGTTGTGCTGCATTTATAATTTGACGAAATATTATACAATGATTTATTATTTAAATAAAATTAAGTTAACCAATCACAAATAAATACTGTTTAATTTATATAGTTACAAAAAATACACGAGAATATTAGATGCTTAAGTAGAAAAACATCAATTGATTTGATACAAACAATTTTCTTGATAAAATATCAAGTAATTTGATAGAGATTTTTTTTTTGGTAGAAAGTAATTTGATAGAGATAGAGTAAACAATTTGCTTACTATAATAATTTATACTTTTGGGAGATACAGGCATACAGCCAAATCTTTAATGGCAATCACTATAATGGAAGATAGCTAAGCACAAACAGTATTGAAAAATATTTACAACCATTTTCAACTGTTTGAACATGTTGACAAAGTTTGCATATCTTCGTATAATATAGTAATCCATTTAAATAAAGTTAGAGTATATGTAAGTGCAGTTCTAATACATGCTTGTCAAAGTCATGGCACTAACTCTAAATGATGTTCTATGATCACTTCACGGATTTGGCTTCTATAGTGGCTAATTCATCATACCTCTTATTTTTAACGTATACGGTACCATTCGTTTTTATTTATTCACAACTCTTTCGATATCTTTTCCAAAATCAAACATCGAATACAAAGATATTCATTATATCGAATTTTTAATAATTTAATTTTCTTTCTAGTTTGTAAAAATTTGGAATCTCTGCATTCATGTCTGAAGAGAAACATGGTTAAATCATTAATGTTTATAAAAAAAATTGCAACCCACTTAATAAGTGTAACTTTATGGGCATATTCATGCACTTGCTTTTCTTGCAGAATGTCAAAATATATCACAATGTCGAAAAAGTTTATAAGCACACAACTGCAAAGATTTGTGTTCATGGAAAGCTTCCCTTTTGTATATTAAGTCAATAAGAATTTTTTTTTAAAGTCAATAGTGGGCTTTGATTATCACAATCACACCTTTTCATAACTGATATTAGCGAGGGACAGCTTTTGACTATAGAAAATGCAACAACTATTGCAAGTTGCAACATAGAGTAATAATAGACTTTTAGTACAAAGAATTTATTCATAAGAATATATTATTAGAAATCTTTTAGATGTAGTTACAAGTTTCACCTAAAACAATCTCTTTAGCATTTTTTGTTCAAGGAACTGATATGATCCAAAAACCCCTCGACACAAATCCTTAACCCTTTTGTGATGTTGTTCTTACATGAACTCTCAAAAGCCTTTTTTGCTAATAATTCTTTTAATGCATGGGTTAGCGTCTACAAACAATTCAAAGCGTTCTCTAAGTTTGGCCGTTTACCTTCTACTAAACCAATTTAGCATTTTTATTAACATTCCTTCATTTAATTGCATACCAAACAATTCAATTTGATTCAAATTATACTCATCTTTCATGTGATATCATTTTTACTACTAAAAAGTATTTAAAAAAAATATTCAATGTTGATATTTTAGAATGATACATGTATATACCATGTTCCAATTGTTTCTAAAAGCACATGATTTTTTTTTAATTCTTCTATGTACACTTGGAATTTGAATACATTAAAAAGTAAGGAAGATTTCAGTTGGCATACAAAGTTTACATGTAACTAGATTTTGTAGAAAGAGTTATTCGATTAATTTTGTCTGGGCGTGAGTTAGTTTTTTTTGTCGGTAGTTCATTCACATTTTGTCTTAATTTTTCGGGAAGAGATGAAGTTGTACTCATGTGTTTAAGAATCTAGTGGAAGTAACAACGTTATTAGTGTGAGATGATCCGATTATGCATTAGTTTAGTTGTTATTAGACTATACCGGATTCAATGATTAATTGCATGTTTGTAATGTAAACCCGATGTGAACTGGTAACAACTATATTTTTATAAGCATGTAATACTCGATCATTAGTGATAACAGAAAATTACGTTTGCTCTAATCTTATCTTTTCTCTATTGGACTTTCTAAATCTATGTCCAACTCTTTCATTAGTATTAGTATTAGTATGATATTGTCTCTATTATGCTTCTAATAGTTATGTAGAAAGTATATCCGATTTGAGTTGGAAGAATATTATGGACTACTGCAAATTGTTTGTTTTGCCAAATCACCAAACCGTGATCGCATTTAAAGATGGAGTCTGAATTTCTAAAGAGGCCCAAATTTGGACCTTTAAGTGGGCTTCTATGAATATATGTGGTCGAATACTACTATATGCCTAATTTGGAATCTGGTCATTTCCGAAAATATTGATTTTACATGTCTAAAAAATGAAGTAGAAAACTAGGGTTTACAGGATTTAATTCATCTCTGGCTATTGAAAGAATTAAGGGTTTCTCATTTTTGTTTTTATTAATTTTCCATGTATTTGTAGTGAAGAACTAAATTATACTTCATATGTTCATATGTTCCTAAAAGATAAAAACTTTACAAAAAAAATTTGTTTCAAAAAATAGAGTTTTTACTGTTTTCTATGCATTTTTACAAACTTCAAGACAAATATTGAAACATTATTAGTTAAACTTTATTGAAAATTGTATTTCGTAGAAATCAATGCATTATCTTAATAAGTGTGCATAACCTTAAAGATCTATCTTTAAGGAACGGAGGGAGTATATAAATAAATGAACATTTGAAGAAGTGCTTTTAGTCAAATGGTTAAAAATTTACATATGCAGTCTTTTATACCGAAGTTCGATTCTACCTCTCTTGAAAATTTGAGATAACAGTAGTAGACTCTGTTGGTAATAATAATAGGATATTTATGTTTTTTTCTTTCTAAGAAAAAATGATTCGGATATTAGGTTAAGAAATACCTAAAATTATGTAGATATATGTTAACTTTACAATATCCTCATGGAATTGTAAGATGTGGTTAAGAAAATAAGTTATTTGAGCTTTATACAACAAAATATATATTATATATATGTTAAGTGAGTTAGCCAACATGTTAATCTCACAACAAATGGAAAAACTTGTGTCAATACTGGAGAAATCATATTTTACTTGTGGCAAACTGGCAATAATGGAAAAATCCATTAGAATTATCTGATTAAAAAAAATGTTGTTGTTTTTAATGTAGCTCCCAAGGGGGCTCAGCATCCACATCTTGCCAGCCGTGCATTGTAAAGACAAGGCTTATACACAAAGATGACTTATCTTCACATATATTATTATTCAAAAGATCTTCTTTTTCCTATATAAAAAAATCCTATTTCAAAAATGCTAGATAGTTTTTCAACAAGTTAAATTCTTTATTTCAAAAATGCTAGATAAAAATAATACAAATGACCAAACATCACCAGTAAATTTGGTTGAATAATGGATCGAAGGGTTGATTGGTTGAGATTTTAACTACGTAGACAGTTACTGTAACATGAAATTTATTTATGTTGTTAAAGCTGTGACTTTAGAAAAAATCTAATTTTTTGTTTTTTTAATCAACATAATTAAAAGAAAAAATGAATTGTGAGAAATTTTAAGAACTTTAAAAGATTATAAGAAAGTTAAAGTCCGATTGGTAGAATTATTAACTTTGAAAGCTGTAATTAATTTTAAAGCCATATAGCCTTAGAAGTCTACAATTTCTTAATCAACTAGTATATCATTAAATTTACATAAAAAATGGATGATTATTTACAGTACTTTCAAGTTAAAATAGATTTTTTCAGTTGACCCAATAAAATAAAATCAATTTTCTACAACCATTAAAATATTTTTTTATCAAAATTTAAAATATTTTATAGTATTGTTGGGAAAAATTATCTAAACAAAGTTATACAATCCAATTTCTCTAAAACTTTTTTTTTGGTCAGATAATCCAATTTCTCTAAAACTTTTTTTTGTGACGTTTCTCTAAAACTATTGCACACAAAAAATTTTTTTATCTAAAACCAAATGCCTTTTTTCTGTGCAAGCGCAAAAGACAAGATCTTGCTAGGATGGGATCACAGAGGAACACGTGGATGGTGGCGATTAGATCGACCTAGAGAAAGACATGCATCATCTTTTGCTGAAATCTATGTGCAGGTGTGACAGGGCCCATCACATAATCCGACGTGGCAAAAGGCAGACTTTGATTTAGATACTCCAAGCCAAAACGCAGAGACCTAAAAAAAAGCTTTTTGTTGACAGCCAATGATTTACTGACACGTCATTGAATCCAGCTTTCGTTTGCTTTTCCTTATCCAACCAAACGTACATCCATAAATCTCTTCTATATTTTTTTAGATAATAATGTGCAAAGACTTTTAGATTTTGATAAAAATTTCAGTTAAGTACCATTTGGATCCAAATTGTACATGAAGTAATATCTGTGAATTAATATGATCATTATGAGATTGTGCTGTGTTTAAAACTTGTATCAAGTTGGTTTGTTTTTTTTTGAACAAAAAAAAACTTTCATTCAATTAATTGATTCGATTACAAGGGCATACGATGCCTTTTTGCGATGGATTTAGCAACAAAGTTTACTAATCCTTGAATAAAACTAAAGACGATAGATTCAAATCTTGTGGAAGGACTTGAGAGACCATGGTAAACACCATGACGTTTGAAAACCTTGGAGCCTAGTGGATAGACTCGTACAAAATGTAAGGAGTCGGAGTTTACCGAGCACTTCCTTATAAGAACTTCGAATGCTTTTGACACCACTATTTCGGGTCTAACTCGAGCCACCATCTTGGCTTTACACTCAATACCTATAGACCAAGTTCTATCTCTAGTTACAATTATTGTCATTACTAAAGACCCTAATCCGGTAGGTGCAACTAAAGTCAATAACATTCTACAAACTACAATGGATCTCAAGTACGTTAAAGAGAAGACGTTAGTCAAGCCATCAAACGACATAACCCACAACCGGTCCAAGGATGCATACATAGTGGAAATGCTTACGATAAAAATCCGGAGGAGAAGATTTGTGTGATGGTTGTTGGCGTAGACAGCGGTAAGTGAGGCCGTGGAGAACCCAACGGCGATGAATGAGGCCGTGGAGAACCCAACGGCGATGAGTGAGGCCGTGGAGAAGGTTTCGGTGAGCAAATTGGTAGAGTTGGCAAAGAGCAGAACTGTGGATTGTCAAACTAGAAGGAGGGTGTGGAGGAGGAAGGGGATTTGATGATTTTATAAACCACCGTCTTCGGAGATAAGAGACGATGCACTAACGGCAAGAGATGCGAGACATAATCAACATCCAAGCAATGAGGGATGGGATCGCTGAAGTGATGATTTTGTGACGTGGTTGGTGGTAGTGGGGATCGATGAGCCCACTGGAGAGGGAGATCCGGTGGATCTGGTAGAGGCTCCGGTGGAAATGGCTCATAAGGTTCCGAATGGACCGGATCTGGTGATTTTGGGAGGAGTGAACTCGAGGATGGCTTCCTCGTCACCACGTTGAGCACATAGATGGGGGATTTAGACAAGCTATGGTTCCCCGACGTCACATATCTAACCAGAAGAGGGAGAGTTCCATGAGAGAGGCTCGATTTACACTTCACGAGCACTTCACCCGTGGGATGGAAACCCGAGAGATTGCAGGGGAAGTCTCGAGCGTGAGGAGCATCGCTTCTCAGACGGCAAGATCAGCAGCGGAGGAAGCTTGAGAAGCCATGGAAATCGATGGTGAATGTGGTGAGGCGGCTCCTTGGTTACTGGGCCCGAGAGAGAAAACCCTATTCAAGTTTGTCTTTATTCTTGATTTTTAATGGTGATTTGTGTAGGTAATGTCACAAGACTCACAACTATTGTTCTTTTTATAAATAGTTTATATTCATCCATTCATTTATGTTCATAATCAATAATCCATTATATTTACGTACTACTATCCATCATACATAAATCCATCAAAGACAACCAAGTAACGAGCACAATATGAATAATCTAATTTTGCAAATATTTCAACACCAAATCTATTCTCGATTTTTTCATTTTCCATGCATATTCTTAAATGTCCACAACCCATTTCAAGTAGAAGTTTGGAAACCATATTTCTGAAACTAAATGTGAAATATACGAATAATATAACCAAATCCTCATCCGAACTTGTAAAACCTAGGAAAAAAAGCAATGAGACCATCATGGCGGAAGATATCGGCATCGACAGATTTGGACTCGAATCGATAAACGAGTTTCAAATCGAATATCTTAAAACAAACATGAAAGAACTGATATTGGTGGATGTGGTGACAAAATTAGTGATGACGACGACAAGATCCATCATAGAGATTCAAAAGATGAACATGGAAGAATAAGGGGGTATTATTGGTTGATGGATTCTTTAAGATTTTTAGAATTTTAAGAATCCATTGTTATTGATTGAGGAATTATTACATTCTAAATGAAATCCCTTGTTATTCGTTTGAGGATTGTTAAATTCTATTCAAAATTCATTGTTATTCAAAAAATTAGTTTTTATGGTTTTAGGAATCTATAAAATCCATGGTTATTGGTAGATGAATTTCTTGTAATTTTCTTCATTAAATAAGATTTTAAGAATACCTTGGAAAACCATGGGATTCTTAAAATTCTTGTAACAAAACTTTTAAAATACAGAAAACTCTTTACAAATTTAGAAAATCTTTTGATTTTATAAATCAATCAATATTATAAAAATCCAGCTCCCAATAATCCCTCATAAATTTGTTTTTGAGAATTTTAGAATTATGGAGAATGATGGATGAACAAAAATGAGATTAGGGATTGGGGAAAACGGTCATTTAATTCTCCAGTTATTTGCAATTGACGGATTTATTCCCATATCATGTGTACAAATTAAATCTTCAAGTTAATATTGATTTTATAAATTTAGATCTTATAAAATAAACGTTAACTACGAAAACGAAGTGATCATAAGAACATCATTTATAAATGTCATTTATATTATATTTTGTATACAAAATGTACATAGTATGTTTTGATACAGAAAGAAGAATATTTGCTGGCGGAGGATTATCCATTGCAAACGCAAATAAATTTAAGCTAATGATCTTACTATTACTCACATTTACTATTTATAAACACTCAAAAGTCAAACCAAAAAGTTCAAAAGTGTTAGAGCATCATTATAGGTGATCCATTGGTGAGTATCAATGGGCTTTTTGATTAAACTATAATATTTGGGTATCTTTGTAGCTCATATTGTATCAGTTTTCTGATCCTTTTTGTACCAGAAAAATGGACACGTGGCGTCATTTGATTGGTCAACGAAATTAGGTTTGGGGGAAACAAATTTTTTTTGTTTCATTTTGCGATCGCCTCTCGAAACATCTTCTTCCTCTCTCGACGATGGCGACGCCGAACATCGAATCTGTTCGCCAAGTCGCCGGAGAATCGTTCTCTTCTCTTCGATCCGCTTCAATAAAGAAGCGTCTCCATCTTCCTCGTCCCTATCTTCTTCATCTTCAATACTCTTCTTCATCTTCCTCGTCCCTATCTTCTTCTCTTCGATCTGCTTCATGTTCAATACTCTTCTTCATCTTCCTCGTCCTTATCTTCCTTGTTTCTCTAGGTGGGTTCTTCGTTTTCTATATCAAGATTGACTTTTTACTTTAAAGTTTCAATTTTTCGATTTGTTAATGTAACCAAATCGATTTTCTCTGTTTTGATTGGTGATTGGTAATTTCAAAGTTCTCATCTTTGTAATGTAATTGGATGGTCATAGCTATTAAGGAATGATTTTGACCTAATTATTGATGTTTGTTGTTGTTATTAACCCTTTGATTCAACAGTTCTCGAGTCTGCAGGAAAATTCTTTCAAAGAGAATGAGTATGAATCCTGCAATTGAGCCAAAAGTTCTCAAATTTGAATCTGTTGAAGGAGCTGATGTTAGTTCAAGAAGTAAATATGATGGTTTGTTTGCTTAATTCTTCTAAATGTATAAAGGTTCAAGAAGTAATTCTTCTAAATGTTAGTATAATCTGACCCAACATTTACTTAAGGTTTATTGTCATACAAACTTTTTATTTTCTTACCAAGGAATTTTTTTCATTTCTAGTTTTCTTCTGAGCTTCAAACTCTGAAACTGATCTCCATTTTTCTTTGTTGTGTAGTTGAAACGAAGTGAACTAGAGGCTGCTTTAGAAGCAAGTCGGAGGTCAACAAGTAGCAAACTTTTCCCAGAGGGCACAAAGGCTCTTAGTGGACATCCTAGTAGTTTGGACAAGGTTGTTTACTGCTAACTTTTGATTCAGCTCGTTTAACCAAAATAAACTTTGTTCGTATGCGAAAATTTCAAATGTGGAGCAATCCATTTATTGTTCCTTCTGCTTTTCCTCATGTATACATGCGAATAATTTGCAATAACAATATGTCTTATGATGAGTATCACCAATAAACCTCTAAAAACTACAAGTATCATATTGAGTTTCAATTTACACAATAATTACTAAACTAATCATATTGATACCCATAATGAATCACCTATAATGATGCTCTAATCTCAAATCTCAACCATATTCACATAAAGTCATTTAAATACAAAAGTTAAAATTTCATCATCTACAAAGGATGCAAAATATCATATGAAAATCTTAAATTTTGAAAAATGGAATATCTAGACACTAGAAAAGACATGAAATTCTAAAAGTATTAATTTACTAAAACTATATTTCCATGAAGAAATGAGTTTGAATTTGAATTCCCACAAATCAATGATATAAAAATTTCAAAATTACGGAATAAACTAAACAATTCGAGTGAGCATAGAGAAAGTCTAAATAAAAATGAAGAGAAAAGAAAAATGGATTTATTTGCGAATCAAAATAAAAAGTGGGAAATTAATAATAATAATAATGAAAACCCGACAACCCGACCCGGTTAATAAAGAAGCAAAAAGGAAAATATCAGAGGCCACATAAACTTGTGGCTGAGAATTCAATGTTGATGCTGACGTGTTACCTCCTTCTCTTTTATACGGATCTAAATCCCTAATCCCAATAATTCACTCTCAAAATCCCAAATCTCCCAAAAAAAAAAAAAACAAAACTTTTAATTTTAAAAGAAAAAAGAAAAAAAATATCACAGAGGAAACAGAACCTGCACGAGCTTTTACTCAGTTCTGTTTTTTTTTGGTTAACCGAAAAAATGATGATGAAAAGTAGAGATCCAGCTGTTAAGCTCTTCGGTATGAAAATCCCTTTTCCGACGGTTTTTAATTCACCGGTGACCGTCGAAGACGACGAGGAAGACGACTGGAGCGGCGGTGATGATAAATCACCTCACAAGGTAACCAACCATTCCTTCTTCTCTGTTTCCATTTAGAGATCAATATAATTGGAATTTGTTAATAATTAATTAGACCTGAATAGTGAATTTATACTTTTAATGCAAGTCAAAAGTAGCTGTTTTACCGGGAGTCAATAGCTCAACTAGTAAAGTTTTCAGGCAAACTTAGAGGTCATTGGTTTAAATGGCGTTTGTGACGAAACTAATATTCAACGTGGTTTCACGGATGGGGCCAGCCCCGAACCTCTGTTTTGTCTTTGTAAATCTCAGATAACTAAAAAAAAACCTGTGTTTCGAACTTAACATGTTTGTAGACTTTTGAATCAGATTTAAACTATGTGTGTATATTGCTAATCTTGGATCTACAATTTGTGTGATGTGTTTAAAGTATTTAGAGATTCTAATTTTTGATGAAGAGTAACTCTTGAAGATTTAACTTTATTAATTTAAAGAATAATTGTTTGATATTCTTCATCTAGAACTTTCTTTTGTGACTCAGAGTTTGTTTATTCATTAGTCTATATTGCAAGTGTTCTTAATTTAATGTTTATTGTCTCTCTCAGGTAACTCCAGAGTTATCAGACAAGAACAACAACAACAACAATTCGAATGAATCCAAACCCGAAAGTGGGGACAAAGAGGAGACGATTACATTAACCGATGATCAGATAGAGAGCAGCGAGTCACCTGAACAGACAGCTGAT
This sequence comes from Arabis alpina, assembly GCA_900128785.1. Classification (NCBI taxonomy): domain Eukaryota; kingdom Viridiplantae; phylum Streptophyta; class Magnoliopsida; order Brassicales; family Brassicaceae; genus Arabis; species Arabis alpina. The sequence continues at coordinate 6,027,449 of LT669792.1, forward strand.
GGTAAACTTATCTTGAAGAAACCAACTAAGATTCTGCCATGTCCAAGATGCAAAAGTATGGACACAAAGTTTTGTTATTACAACAACTACAACATAAACCAGCCTCGTCATTTCTGCAAGGCTTGTCAGAGATATTGGACTGCTGGTGGTACTATGAGGAATGTACCGGTTGGTGCAGGACGCCGCAAGAACAAAACCTCCTCTTCTCATTACCGTCATATCACTATTTCCGAGGCTCTCGAGGCTGCTAGGCTCGATCCGGGCTTGCAGGCGAACACCCGAGTCCTCAGTTTTGGCATGGAAGCTCATCAACAGCACGCTGCTCCCGCGACACCCGTGATGAAGCTACCAGGGGACCAAAAGGTTTCAAATGGAGCTCGAAATGGGTTTCACGGGTTAGTGGATCAGCGGCTTGTGGCTCGGGTAGAGAATGGAGACGATTGCTCGAGCGGATCTTCCGTGACCACTTCTAACAATCACTCAGTGGATGAATCAAGAGCACAAATTGTTGAACCACAAATGAACAACATGAATGGTTATGCTTGCATCCCGGGTGTTCCATGGCCGTACACGTGGAATTCGGCAATGCCTCCACCAGGTTTTTACCCACCACCGGGTTATCCAATGCCATTTTACCCTTACTGGACCATCCCAATGGTATCACCTCATCAATCATCATCGCCTATGAGCCAAAAGAGTTCAAGTCCAAACTCTCCAACACTCGGAAAGCATTCTAGAGATGAAGAATCCGCGAGAAAGGACAATGAGACAGAGCGGAAACAAAGGAACGGATGCGTTCTAGTCCCGAAAACGTTGAGAATAGACGATCCTAGCGAAGCAGCTAAAAGCTCGATATGGACAACGTTAGGAATCAATCATGAAGGTATAAGCAAAGGAGGTATGTTCAAAGGGTTTGATCAGAAGACGAAGAAGAGTAACAACGATAAAGTCGAGGAATCCCCTGCTCTTTCTGCTAACCCTGCTGCTTTATCAAGATCACTCAATTTCCATGAACAGATTTAGAATTATACCTATATATATTTATCTGTATATATGTATGATTGTATATATAGATATTGGAGAATGATTTTGAGGTTTTTTGAGAATCATCACTTCTCTTCTTCCTCCTCCTCGTGACCTTACTCCTCTAGTCCCTTAATTTAGTACTCAGATGTTTGTACTGTACACTATTGACTTACTTTTTTACTTCATTTGTCAAAAAATGTCGGAACAACATTAATGGTAAAAAGTTGATGTTGACCGTTGTTGCGTTGGCATTTCAAGTTTTCAACCGACACTTTGTATCTTGTGAATGTGAACAGCTCTACTAAAAAACGAGAAAAACTCCAAATTAAATAATGAAGAATAATACGTTGTTTTTTTTTGTTTTGTTAAAGGGTTTGCTTGAATTAATATAAAATATTTATACGAATTGTTTATAAAATATTTTTCGTCTTGACTTCACCATATTTAGTGAATTATTTAAACTATGATATTAAATACTACTGCACTTCAAAATCTTTCAAGCATTATTCACAAATAATATAATATCTTAGTACCTAGATGAAATCAACTATTGAATAAAAGTGGATTATGTTTAAATTTGTATTCTATTAAACGTTATGAAGATTTATGAAATTGTTTAAATGTTAGCCAAACAAAAGAAAAGAAATAGTTTGAAATATATTCTTTACGTGATTAACTTGTTAAGTTATTATTATCAACTAGGGTTGGACTCGCGCGTTGCGCGAGTTTGGTTTCTTTTGATATTTTTGTGTTATTTTCCTATATTTTCTATCAATATCATGTATAACATGAATTAGTAAGTATTTTATGTTAGTATATATATTTTACATTTATTTACACATTATAATATCATATTTTCAATTATTAATTCTTTTTAATTCTTTTTTTTGAAATTCTTTCGATTTGGTATTTGATTTTAAATAAATAGCTGTTTAGTTTTTGAAAACTTATTATTTTATCTATTATTGCATAATAAATTCATTCAATCTTCAAACAAATTCTAAATATAATCAATATATTTACTTTTGTCATTTTTTCACAAAACACTAATATAATTATAGAAAATTAATTTATACATAATTTTTTTCTTACGTTTTCTTAAACATTTCGAAAATAGTTTTTGTTTCTCTAGATTTTTAAAATCATTGTTTCAAATATTGAATTACAGAAGCTTACGGGGAATGCCTTTTTGTAGAAATACGTACATTTTTACATAAAGATCACAAAATATTCTCGGTATATTTTGCTGTACAATTTATGAATAATGTGACCATTAATTTTATACTTTATATATATATATCAAATTTAAGATTTATTTATTTATTTTAAATTACGATATTACTACGTTTTCAATTTTTTTTTTCTACTTCCAAAACCTGAAAATAACATTTTGAATAAAATATTATATTCGAAAGTTTCACCTTATTTTCTTATTTTAGTGAAATTGTTCAATATCCTTTAGTGAAATCATACCTCCTCTTTTTTTAAAGCCTTCGGTCTCTTAACAATCAGCTAAAACTCAATTACGATACTTCAATAATTAACATCATTGAATCTATTTTTTCTTTGATTATTTTTTATTAACATTTCTATTCAGCGCTCTTATATATAAATTTGTAATATTTTGATTATTTTCTAATGACCATATAAATAAAAGTAATTCATTATTGTAATTTTTAATTCGAACATAAATACTCAAATAATCCTGAAATATGGTTCGTATGATGAATTTATTAAACTTAACGACAAAAATTTGATTTAACTATTTACAATTTTATGTTAGTTTGTTTACTTATTTTTAGTAGAACATAACTCAAACAATGCGTGATTTTTTTGTCTTCCACCAATTTATACCTTATATATTTAAAATAATAGTATTATAACACTTTCATATTTTTCTTTGATACTTCCATAAAATCATATAACATTATAAATAAAATCGTATATCCTAAATTTTCATCTTATTATTTCATCTTTAATTAGATGGTTCAATATCCTTTTAGTGAAATAATATATATTCTTTATCTTTAGATCAACAACTTCTTATATTAACACGTTCATCCCTTATTGGTTCAAACATGTTCATGTATTTCTTTAACGAGTAGGTGTAAATGCGTTCATGACAAAAAAAAACCAATAGCCTCTTAACAATTTTCTGACACTCAAGATTTTTTTTCTTTGATGTCGCTAATATCTTATTTACTTTTTTTTATATGTATATTCATTTTACATATTTCCAATTTTTGAAATTGAATATATAAACTTTTATCGTTATCATAAATTCATAGTAAATACTCAAATATTGTAGAAAAGTAGCTAATACTCAAATAGTAAATATCGTTACTTTGAATTTATTGACTTATTTTTCGTTTTTTAATTTAATTAAAAAATTAGTAGCTATAAGTAACAATAAATATACATAAACATGAACTAAATGAACTTAAAACTAAAATTAATTGCTCAATTTTTTTTTTGCCTATGTGGACACCTTAGATGGAGAGAAGACTCCCTAATTATATACTCCCTCCGTTCTTTAAAGATTGATGTTCTAGAAAAAAAATTTGTTTTTAAAAGATTGATTTTTTACATTTTCTATGTAATAATAATTATAAATTGTAGATTTCAAGACATATTAATTGATTTTATTGGATTGTTATTGGGTCACTTATGGAAAATTGTTTAGTACAAAAACCAATACATTTCTAGTCAAACATTAATTTGTTTTCTTAATATGTGTGAAAACTCTAGAAAATCAATCTTTAAAGAACGGAGGGAGTATATGATTAGTACTTTCAATTGATTTTTTTAGTATAGATCCAAAAGTTAAAGTAACGAGAAAATAATTTCTTGGATAATTAGTTTAACAATCATGACAAGGCGATGTCCAATTTTCTTATCATGTTTTTTTTTGGGAAGATTTTTTTGTACAAAAAAATTGAGACCCTTAAGATATTAGATGCAAAAATATGTAGGAAATCGGACGGTCCCATTCCATGTAAAGACAATCAGAATTAATAAGTCGAAAAAGTTTCATTTATTGTATTCCTTTTTAATCCATCTATAATTTGGATATTGAAACTGAAAAAGATGGGTCACGTATATGTTTTTACGATTGTTACTTTATTATTTGGTCTGTGTCTTCGAAAGCAACTTAGATATTTTAGACTGCCAAAACAAGTATTAGCCGCACATATATTTTATTTATTTCTGTTTGATACTAAATACCATGGCACACAATATTAATTTCATATTTTCTTATAAATGTAACTAGATTAAGACATGCGGGTATTAGATATTAAAATTGATTATATATGTAATTATAACCCGTATAATTATATTGTAAATGAAAATCCCGTTTTTTATTTAGAAATTTGATTATGTTAACGGTGAGTAAGAAAATTAAAAATTGATTCACATCATCCATATTCGAAAAAAATATCTTTGTCAAAATTATTTATATGCTCATGTTGACACATGTCAAAATTAGGACTTGCGTAATATGTGGGTATTAGATATTGAAATTGATAACATATGTAGTTATGCATGTATAGTTATATTCTACATTAAAATCTCGTTAATATAGTCATAATTCAGAAATTACATTTGATTAAGGGTTAACTAGGTGAATATTATGTTTTGAAACTGAAATTAAGTGAGTAACATGGTAGGAAAGCAAATTAGGTGAGTAACATTAAGTTGCTATAGTTTGACAAAATTGCCCTTAATGTCACTGAAGCTGAAATATAGTTGGCTTTATACACTGCTTATAATAGTGCACTATAATATATTATGGTTAAAACCATAGTGCACTATAATATATTATGGTTAAAACCATAGTGCACTATAATATATTTTACAATTGTAGTTGTATAATTTAGTATTTATTTTTGTCTGATTCGCATAGTTCATTAGTTATAGTTCACTATATTGACTACTCATAATATTATGTTTACAATCATAACGTACTATAATATATTATGTTTACAACCATAGTGCACTATAATATATTTTACAATTATAGTTGTGTTGTGTAAGTGTAATTTAGTAGTTATTTATTGTATGATCCGCATATTGACTATTTATAATATTGTATTTACAATCATAATGCACTATAATATTTTATGTTTACAACCATAGTGCACTATAATATATTTTACAATTATAGTTGTGTAATTTAGTAGTTATTTATTGTTCGATTCTCATATTTCATTAATTATAGTTCACTATATTAACTACTTATAATATTGTGTTTACAATCATAGTGCACTATAATATATATTGACTGCTGATAATATGTATTGCAATAATAGTTAACTACATTAGTTATAATTAGATTAAGGGTATATTTGACTTTTTAAGTTAATTACCTAATTATTATTTTTGTTATGTTAGATGTCTAATTCTTTGTGATTAGAGTATTATTCATTGCAATTTCCCTTTGATTAACCGTGAATAAGAAAATTAAAAAGTAGGTCAAATTTTCAAAGAGGGAAACTAATTCATCTAAATGAATGATAAGCTAATTGTGTTTTTTATTATATTAGCTAATTAATCCATCCGCTAGACAATTAACTTCCCTATACACATGAGAGATCCAAACTATCTAGTCTTTTGATAAAAAACCAATAGCACAAACTTACTAATATAACTAATTCATCCGCAAGACAATTATCATTTTCAATATCCAAAATTATTTTGCTCGACTACTTTCTCTTTTTACTTTGGTCTATAAACTTTGAACTTTTTTTTTTCTCATGTTAAGCTAGAAAAATTTGATGAAAATATCATACTCTATTAATATATGCTTGACGAGAATATTGTATATGTTTTGTGTCTATCCATCCTTTTCATCATTTGACATTATGACTTGTAAATATCAATATGATATATTTATCAAACACCTCTTATATATACATGCATCTAAAATCATTATTTAACAAAATTTCACACGAAAATATGAATATTATTCTATCTCTTTTTTACTCTTTATATTTTTTTTTCTTTGACATATAATCTTTACATTTTCAGTCTTACAATTTACAACTTTTTTAGTTGACACAAAAATAGAATTTATAAACGGTAAAATATAAAATTGTAATATATTACTATTCTATTTTGTAAATTTTCCTTTTTACGTTACATTTATAAAATATATATGTCAAGTTCTCATTGAATACATCATCCTTTATATAATAAGATACCGATGATGTCATTAGTTTTTTCTCGTAAAAATTGGTACTCGATAAATATATTTTCTATTTTTTTGTTTTTAATTTTAAATAACTTCTGTTTTACCATTTGTCTTTTTCTTATTTTGAATTGAAATTTCTATTCTTTTTGCTATTTTCTCTTCTCTTTTTAGTTTATATTATTGCTCTTGTTTTTTATTGAAATTTCTATGTTTTTCTATTTTTTGTTCTTTTTTTTAGTGTATATTATTTCTATTTTTTATTTTTCATATTTCAAATTAACCTTGTATTATTAAAAACAAATCTTACTAAATTTAGATTATTAGAATTTTCCCTTTTTTTTAGTTTTAAACTTTTGGAAAGTTTCCTTTTTATTCTTATTCGAATTACTTGATAATAATTTTCTTAGTTTTCCATTTTAATTTTTAATTTTTTCAATTAATTTTAAGTTTAGCCACATATCACTATCTAAATTAGCATTGACACATGTCATAATCTCGTTAGTTACAATTTTGACAAACTCTCTTTTATATAATAAGATTATCATTCCTTTTTCCTTTTTTTCTTATAAGGTAATAATATTAAATGTCAAGTTGCTTTTTTCCTTTTTGAATATTACTTTCTTTTCTGCCTTTTTCTCCATTTTGTGGCAAAGCAATTTTGTTCCCTTTTCATGTTTTTCCCCTACCTTGCATTAAGATTACCCGAACGCCTTTTCTAAATGTTCTTCTTGGTTTTTATCACCCGAACGCCTTTTCTAAATTTTGAAAAAGAAAAAAAAGGTTTGGCACCCAACAAAACATTGACTAATGCCAAAACACGTTTCAACCGCAAACGCACCACTACAATTGAAGACGCAGATATTGGGTCTACCTTCTTTTTGTTTAGAGGGTTTGGAAAATTAATAGTATAAGACAGAAATATGTATTTGCTTTCTCCTAAATGATTCCAAATATGAGACAACAAAGTCGTTAGGATGTTTAGACCCATAAATAAACAATTTGGAAGGAATGTGAAATTGACTAGTTTTCTTTTATATGTAAAAAAGGAAGTATTTCAAATCAAATTAACTAAAATTAGGCCTAACTAACCTTTTAATTTTTTTTGCCGTTTAATCCTATATATATATCATCTAATTGTTAAAGGCTATTTTCTTGTTTATCCACTTTAATTAACTACTTTTCTTGATATAATGTAGAAAAACATAAGAAAATGAAGAAATGATGCATCTTGGTTCTTTTACAAGCATAACTCAAGCTAGTTCTATACTAAAATCATTATATTAGTCTGGTTATATAGCCGAATAATGTATATACTGATTCTTCACTGCAATTACTGCTACATATATATTAAAGATTTAAATTTGCAAATTGATAGTAAAGAAAATCTTTTACACCATTTTTTTTAGTTTCGTGATTGTGTCACTATCCAAATTCAAATTTGCATAGAATATAACTTGTTTAAAAAGAAGCACTTACATAATAGTTTTGGGGATAAAAGTGAAAAAATGCACTTATGGAGAATACAATTTCAAGAAAATCTTGAGATCAACCATAAATGTATATACACACTAAGAAATAGGATGGTTTCATTGGGAAACTTGTGATATAGTGTTGTCTTTTGATGATCAAAGTAAAAACCACACCAAGAATTGGAATAGGGAGTCAACCCTCCACTATAAAAAAGAAGTTTCCACTAAAAAAGAAGTTATAAATCTCATCTCTTAATGTATTCATTTGATCGGCAAAAAAAAAAATGTATTCATTTGAAATAATATAGGCCATTGTGAAAGTATAGAGAAAGCTCAAAGAGAGGATTTGAAGAAGAAGAACTTTTCTTATATTATTCAACTTAAAGGTTTCAATACAAGGGTTTAGCATTATATAGAGAAGACTGAAAACCCTAGAGCTAATCTTTAGCTGTCAGTCACTGACTGGAAATAGCCGGTTTATGACCTGACGAAGTTGGAATTGGTCTTGGTTCAAAGGATCCAAAGCTTACGTACGACACTCCTTCTTTGTCTTTTGTAAAACAGAGCTTTGGAGCCGTTGCTAAAGATAAGGTTGTTGTGCTTTGTCGTTTTACTTCTTCCTTCTTGGGCTCTGTTACCGTTAGCCCAACTCTCTTCTCTTCTTCTGTTTTGGGCTTCGTTGATATTACACCAACACACTTCTCCTCTGTTTTGTCTCTGCTCTGCGTTTTGGTTATGACCAAAGCTTTAGCTTGTATAAGAGGCTTTACCACACTTGTCTTCTTGTCTTGTTCAATAGCCCCCTTCAAACTTGGTAGTCGTATACTGTGGAGTATTCCCATGTATACGTTGATAAGGACTTTGATTTCCATCAAGCGTAGTCGTCGGTAAAAGATTTATCAAGAAGTTTGCAGTATAGAAGGCTTCTACCCAATATTTCTGTGGCATTCTTGCTTCAAACATCATAGACAAGCCTAATTCCACAAGATGTCTATGTTTCCTTTCAGCCATTCCATTTTGTTGAGGAGTATATGGACAAGACAAGTATTGTTGAATCCCACATTGATCTAGATGCGTGATAAACTTAGTACTGATGAATTCTCCTCCTCCATCACACTGAAAAGATCCAATTTTCTCACTGAACTGATTCTCGACTAAAGACTGAAATTTCATAAACACTGCAGTAAAATCAGATTTATTCTTGAGGGGATAGAACCAAGCAAAATGTGACCAATGATCCACAAGAATTACATAATAACGAAACCCTTGAACAGAGGTCACCGGAGATGGTCCCCATAAATCACAATGAATCCTTTCTAGAATTCTTGATGCAACAAAAGAAGAAGATTGAAATGGTAATCTACTACTTTTTCCTAGACTGCAAGCCTCACATCTGGTCTTAGAACTTGTAGTTAGAGTAATAGCTTTATTATCAGAAAGTTGTTTCAAAACTTGATGATTTGGATGTCCCAATCTCCTATGCCATACATCCTCATTTGCACTGCACTGTCTAGAGGAGTAGAACACTTGAATAGAAGGACCGTCCAAAGCATATAACCCCTCACTGTTTCTTCCCAATGTAAGGACTTTCTTTGTTGTTTTGTCCTTAACAATTACACCATCACAATCAAATTCAAACGAGCATGGATAGTCTGAAGTTATCTTTGAAACTGACAAGAGAGACTTAGCTATATTTGGACACACAAGTACGTCATTAAGAGGAAGAACCGTACCTGAAGTAGTCTGAAGTTGTGCGGAACCGATATGAGTGATAGGTAAGTAATTGCCATCTCCTACCATCACTGTGTCAGAACCAATATAAGATTGAGACTGTTGCAAATGTTGAGGGGATTCGGTGATATGAGCAGTAGCTCCTGTGTCTGGAAACCACTCAGCACCAGAATGATCTGTAATATCTGTGATTTGCATTGCAGTGAGAGCCGAAGGTCCAGATTCAGACTGATATGCCCTGTTAAATCGCTTCCAACAGTTCAAGGCTTCATGACCTACTCGACGACATATCTGACATCGTGGACGAGTATCACCCTGAGAGGAACCACCATAAGAGGAAGAACCAGACGAACTTGAAGACCCAAAATTTTGTTGATGAAAACCTCTTCCATTGGTAGAGTAATTTCCACCGTTTCCTCTGTTACCCCTGTTTGAATTACCACGTCCTCTGCTTTGATTGTAGTAAGTAGATTGTTGTTCAGTTTGAGTAACAGCAAACGCAAGATGTGGAGTAACATCCGTACTAGCATTATAACTCACTTGTCTATCATCAAAAGCAACAAGCTGATTCACCACCTGAGTATACGAAGGAGCAGGAACAGCATCGATACTACTTTCTACTAGAGTAATAACTGGTTCATAATCACGTCCTAGACCACGAATAGCAGCAAAAGTCATAGCTTTTTCGCTAACCGGATGGCCTATAGATGTAAGATTATCACTAATGTTCTTAATCTCCCTAAGGTACTCATACATTGACTTATCTTTCTTGGATATAGTCTGAAGATGCCTTTGGAGTTCAAACACCCGTGTAGAAGATCCTCTGTTGAAGTGGTTTGCTATGCAGAGCCAAATCTCCTGAGAAGTGCAACATGTGACCACCAGACTAAGAATCTCAGGAGAAAACGAACCAATGAGCCAAGATTTGACGATGTTGTCCGTCCGGATCCATGTAAAGTGATCTGGATTTGGAGCTTCAACATCTTGATTATTGATTCCAGGGACCAAGATTGAAGGTGCTGGTTGGGGAGTGGAACCATTGATGAACCCAAGCAGACCTTGACTTGTGAGATATGTCTCGAACTGAAATTTCCAAGAGAGATAGGTCTGTTCTGTGAGAACAATAGTAACACATGAAGACGGATTAAGAACAGGGGCTGCATATGGTTGCAGAGCCTGATGAGCCATTTTTCTTCACCCAAGGAAACGACTGGCGATTGATACCATGAAAGTATAGAGAAAGCTCAAAGAGAGGATTTGAAGAAGAAGAACTTTTCTTATATTATTCAACTTAAAGGTTTCAATACAAGGGTTTAGCATTATATAGAGAAGACTGAAAACCCTAGAGCTAATCTTTAGCTGTCAGTCACTGACTGGAAACAGCCGGTTTATGACCTGACGAAGTTGGAATTGGTCTTGGTTCAAAGGATCCAAAGCTTACGTACGACACTCCTTCTTTGTCTTTTGTAAAACAGAGTTTTGGAGCCGTTGCTAAAGATAAGGTTGTTGTGCTTTGTCGTTTTACTTCTTCCTTCTTGGGCTCTGTTACCGTTAGCCCAACTCTCTTCTCTTCTTCTGTTTTGGGCTTCGTTGATATTACACCAACACACTTCTCCTCTGTTTTGTCTCTGCTCTGCGTTTTGGTTATGACCAAAGCTTTAGCTTGTATAAGAGGCTTTACCACACTTGTCTTCCTGTCTTGTTCAATACATTGCACAATTTCTACTTTTAAAACTATATATATTCCATAGATTGTTTTAACTATCTACGTCCGATTCATGTTCATGTATACTCTCCTTTGTATTTTATAATTAGTTAACTCTAAAACCTTTTTACTGACTTTTATATACGTTCATGTGTCATGTCCGGCTCATTCACAAAATGGGTCTAGCGCAGGACTATATAAAATCTGGTTTTGTAAATATAACAAACTTATTTTCAAAATTATCATAATTTATTTATAAAAAACTTTAGAATATGAAGAAAATTACTGAAAAGAAATATAGACTCGGTGTAAATGCACAAGTTACACTTGCTTAGAAGTTAGAACCGGCCTATAATATATAGGTGTACCGAAAAAGATACTAGAATTACTCTTTGCCTCGAGGCTTGGACTACTATAAGTTGGTGTATCAAAACGATGCAAGAATTAATATTCCCACAAATTTCACTCTTTATAAAAAAAAATCAGTATTATCTAAAATGTAACTGTATTGTATTATAAGAACAATTAAATAAAAAGAATAAATCCACCAAGAGAAAAACACAATCGTGAGTAGATTTCCACAAGGACAAGAAAAGGACTTTCCCACAAAGGAAGGCATCTTCTACGATTTTGACACGCGTTTGCAACTTTAGCTCTTTGAGGAAGATCTGACACGCCTCCAAAAGATAAGCTAAAGAAAGTAATAAAAAGAGGTGCCTTTTTAGACTTTTGTAATCTTTCTTTATTTATTTTTAGTAATGTTTCAGGTAAAATGTGTGACATGTAAAGTTGGTAAACCCAAGAAAAAAACTAGACCCTTTAAAGGTTTCTTTTAATTTGTTGCTCGTAACCTTATTTATTTATTATCAAATCGAACCAAGAATTTACTCTCAGAAAAAAGAAAAATAGAATTTATATTGCATAAGTAATGTAAAAGAAAGTGAATAAAGTTTGCTTCTAGAAGAAGAACCTCACTACAAGAAAACAGTCAACGAGTGACTACCAAATTAGTAACAGATTAGTCGCAAAAGCTTCATGAGTGACTACTTTGCGACTAAAAAAAGTAGTCGCAATTGTTTCGTCGCAAATATTATTAGTCGCAAACCAGTCGCACATTACAAACCAATGTGTGACTAATTTTTGTTAGTCACAAATAAGCGACTGATTTGTGATTGAGCTAAATAGTCGTACATTTGTGACGATTGTGTTACTACTCCGACTTTGTGACTCATGTGTGACTATTTTCTGTTAGTCGTAAATAAGCGACTGATTGTGATGCTTTTTAATAGTCGTACATTTGTGACGCACTTGTTACTACTCTGATCTTGTGATTAATGTGTGACACAATTTCTGTCAGTCGTAAATGTGCGACTAATTAGTGATGATGTTGTGCGGTCTTTACTTGTGACTAATTTGTTACTGGTAGTGGTATACAACTACTTTGTGACGATCTATGTTAGTCGAAATTAGAGACTAATTGGATACTACTTTTGTTGGATTTAGTCACAAATGAATTAGACCATTTCTCTTGTTTGTGGATGTAAATTGGTAAGAAATATATAGCCAAATAACCTTAAAACTGATAATCAATACTAAAATAGAAAACCTAAAGAGAAAATAGTAGATTATAAACATATTTACTACAAAAGTTATTAGAAAATAGTTAGATAGTTATAACAAAATAATACCATCATTGCATTGTTTAGTGCAATTAGAAGAAGTAGATATATATTACACAAAAGGTGTTGCCCTTTCAGATGAAACTAGGATGGTTGGGGAGCTCACTCTTCTTCCATAAGAGCTGCTACTGCGGGATCCTTCTGCTTGAGAATGGTGAGAAGCTTGTCCAAGCGAGCATCACGCCGGGCATTCTCCAAGTCTTGCTCGGCTAGCTTCTGCTGAGCAGCTTGTAGTTGTTGCTGCATGTCCGAAAATGATGAAGATGAGCTTCCACAGCTTTCATCTCTCTTCCTTTTGCCTCGCTTGGACCGAAGCTGACCAAGTCCAAAAATGTTCCCTTTCTTATCCTTTACAATGCACTACAAGAACAAAAAAGTGAACAATATTGCATAAGTAACACAACACAAGTCATGCAACAACCGCAGAACAATTTAGGACAAGCAGGAGTGAGTGCATGAATTCGTATTTGTTAATCATTGATGGTAATGAGAGCAGATGATAAGAAAAATAATATAAAAGCGTAAACAAACATGATAAAGCAATGTCAAAACCAGAATGATTCACAATCATTCTAAATCATAAACTAATCTAATCATAAACAATATTCAAAATGCTCAAAGCAAAGATGAATGATGAAAATATGTAAGGGAGCATGAGAGGGGAAAAATACCTTCAAAAACAGATCATTCTTCTGTTGAACGGTGAGAGTTCGATCAGTTGAATCTTCAGATGCATTGTCTGAACCCTCAGCCATCAATTGGTTCATTGCTTCTGCTAGTGCCGCCTCATAGATTTCCGCAACATTTTTTGCTTTTTGATCGATGAAACTCCCATCACTTGTTGTGTGTGCCCTCCTAAAAACTTCTCCGAATGAAACTGGACGACCAAGTTCTTTTTCCTGCAAAGAGGTGGTCCACTTAGTAATACAATAACAAAAAGTTGAGTTACAAAGGAAGGAGGAAAGATTACCATGTCGCGTTGAAGACGCCGGTATGATTTCTGACCAGAGTTATGCTTGTGGGTGCCAAGACCGTTGCGTTGGGAGTTGCGGGAGTTTGATGCAGTTTTGCTCCTCGTCTACGCTGCTGGAGTCTTCCAGTAAAGGCACATGCTGTCCCAGAGCTCCGGATCAATCCAGTAAGGCTTGGCTTTACTGGCCTTAGCTTGGCTTACTATCCCCTTCAGCCGCAATGAAGCAATGGCATTGAATTCTTGCTTCACAAGCCCTGTTATGCTAGTCTCCCAAGTGTACAGTTGCTACACATGAGTTCAATAATCAGTATGTGTAAAAATAAGAACTAAAAATTAACAAGTGAAAGATGAAAACTTACCGCAAATGTTCTGAAAAACAATTCTCGTTGTTTTATAGGAGTAACGCTCCAGTTATAGTAAGCCTTATCAAACTTGCGACGCAATATCCCAACAATATCTCTAGTGACTGCGCCGTCGTCCTCACCAAACCTATGAACATAAAGATGCAATCAAGGTTTAGGTAATTACAATAAACCTAGAAGACTAAACAGAGCAGTATGTAAAACCCTAGTCTTTAGCAGTCTAACCTACTATATTATTCACAGACATCCTAAAACTACAAGGGACTTACCATGTTGTGTCCTTGTTGGGTATTGGATGCGGACTGAGGAAAGGTAGATGTCCTCGGCCAGGCAGAGCCATGAGATTATCTAGCATTTGGTCATACTCTAGTTGCTCGGCTGGATCCACAACATGTTCCTCCACTTGTTCATCGCCTTCTTCCTCCTCACCATCAGAGTCTTCACTGTCTTCATAGACCTCCTGATGTGGCAGGTCTACTTGATTCTGGTGATAGTGAAGTTCATAGTCTTCTAGGTTAAGACCATCACTTACATGCTGTTCCTCTTGAGACTGCTGAGACTGCTGAGGCTGCTGAGACTGTCGTGGGTTGAGTCGACTAAATGGTGGTTGGCGCCGGAGCAGTTGAGGAGGTTGGGTCGATGGTGGATACTCTGTCGGAATAGAAGTCTGAGACCCAGACAAAGTATTTCGAGCAGAGGGAGTAGAGGAGTGGGAAGAACCTCCTCGAACGGCGCTTGTACCGTCACCAATGGAAGAACGATTAAGACCGGCTCTTCTAAAACCAGATGTTGGGGTACTAACTCCAGCTTTGGGTCTCGGAATAGAACCAGAGGAGCCACCGTTTGCTGGATCTCCATTGTTGCGTTGACCACCACTGTTGGTTTTCTCTGCAGCGGCGGCTTCAGCGAGTCTTCTCAGGTCTGCATCTGTACCTGTGGCGGCGGCTTTACGACCTTTCGCAGTAGCTCGTTTCTTTTTCATTTCGTTGATCGATTAGAGAGAATCGAAGAGATTTGGACAGAAATCGACAAGATTTGGATAGAAATCGAAGAGCAGAAGAGAAATCGAAGAGATGAAGAGAAATAGGGAGAGAGAATCGAAGAACTGAAGAGAAATCGGAGAGATGAAAGAAATTGGAAGAGATTATTTTGACTGGAAGAGAGAATCGAAGATGTGAAGAGAAATCGATCAACGAGATAGAAATTTGGACAAGATTTGTCTGGGTTTCGAGAGAGAAATCGGAGACAGAAACATTTAGGGTTTGAGTCTAAATGAATTGGGGATTTTGTATCGAGTTTATTGTTTACTCAGTAGTGACAAGTTAGTCACAGATCAGTGAGGGCATAAAATATTGGGGGGTTAAAAACCGCGCGTCCAAAAGCCCAAAAAATTTGGATTTTGGGCCAAAAATTTCAAACCCGCGCCAAAATTTGTCATTGTTCATTACTAATTAGATAGAAGTTAGTCACACATTGTGACTGATTTCCAACTAACACAATTTAGAGACAAATCTATACCCTAAACCCTAAACATTTACAACTCCAAAATAGAATTTTAGAAGTACCTATCACTCATTTACAAGTTTTAACCCATAAGATTAAGTATATATGCTAAATAAGTGTGAAATACTAAAAATTTAAAGAATCCAACACTTAACACTAAATGTATATGTTTATGATGGTATACATTTGAGGTTTTGATTGAAAAAATGTTTTCATCTAATTCCCAATTATTTTCGATTACATTTGTTATACTTAGTCCAACCTACTAAAAAACATCTTTAAAGAACGAAAAACTTAAGATTTGTTCAAAATAATTAAGCAGAGTTGGTAATTAGTTACTCAATAGTGACAAATTGTGACTACTTTGTCTCTACTTTTATTAAACTTACACGTTTACAACTCCATCGTCGAATATTTGAAATACATATTATAACACTTACATTTTGAGATGTACATGATACAATTTTAATTCTATGTAGTCACACATTAGTCACATTAGCGACGGAGTTATGACTAATTTGCGACGCTTGATGGTACCTATACCCTAGACCCTAAACATTTACATCTCTGGAATAGAATTTGAGAAGTACATATCACTCATTTACAAGTTTTAGCGCATAAGTTTAATAAGTTTGTTCCAATAATGTTATGTATTCTCATATAGAGCAACATGTGTCGCAAATTAGTCACAAGTGTGACTGATTTGCAACGCGTTATTTAATAGGATAAAAAACATGTGTTTTGGGTGTTCGAACCCTCGACCATATACTCAATATCCGCTGTGTAGAACCGTTGTACTAGTGTGTTTAATCGATTAGTTTGTGGAATTAATGTTATGTATTCTCGTATAGAGAAACATGCGTCGCAAATTAGTCACAAGTGTGACTGATTTGCAACGCGTTATTTAATAGGATAAAAAAACATGTGTTTTGGGTGTTCGAACCCTCGACCATATACTCAATATCCGCTGTGTAGAACCGTTGTGCTAGTGTGTTTAATCGATTAGTTTGTGGAATTAATGTTATGTATTCTCGTATAGAGAAACATGCGTCGCAAATTAGTCACAAGTGTGACTGTTTTGCAACGCGTTATTTAATAGGATAAAAAACATGTGTTTTGGGTGTTCGAACCCTCGACCATATACTCAATATCCGCTGTGTAGAACCGTTGTGCTAGTGTGTTTAATCGATTAGTTTGTGGAATTAATGTTATGTATTCTCGTATAGAGAAACATGCGTCGCAAATTAGTCACAAGTGTGACTGATTTGCAACGCGTTATTTAATAGGATAAAAAACATGTGTTTTGGGTGTTCGAACCCTCGACCATATACTCAATATCCGCTGTGTATAACCGTTGTGCTAGTGTGTTTAATCGATTAGTTTGTGGAATTAATGTTATGTATTCTCGTATAGAGAAACATGCGTCGCAAATTAGTCACAAGTGTGACTGATTTGCAACGCGTTATTTAATAGGATAAAAAACATGTGTTTTGGGTATTTACTTATATGCATTAATTCAAAATAAAATAACATAAATTTGTTGGATATTTCACAATAATTTGATAGATTTTTATACATATTTTCGAATATATTATAAACATTGATTTACCAACCCGGACATATTATATATTTAAAGTTCATCTTCGTCTTCATTTTCCTCTTCTTCTTCTTCCTCTGAAGATGATAAATTACAAAGAAATTCGTCTTCGGGTTCACCATCTTCTATTTCATAGTCAATTTCTTCTCCTTCTTGGTTTCCATCGACCAAACGATCCACCTCAATTTTGTCAACTGTTTCTTCCATTCTATCATCGTTTGTTTGCTGCAAAATTATTAATTCATTCCTGACATAATTTCCTTGCACACGACTTCTAGGATTCACTTTCATAACTGCATTCCAAGGTTTAGGTTGACGCTTAGTAGATGGATATGGGAGATAACAAACTTGATCAGCTTGAGATCCTGTCATTAATAATAATAATTCTATCAAAGTTTTTTATATATATATAGTGGCAGTTAAATAAATATATAAAATGGTCATACCTAAAATAAAAGGGTCGTAATTATGGTAAAAGCGATTAACTAGCACGTCAACAACGCCTCCTTCGCTTTTCCGAGTGCCTTTTCCAATTGTGGGGTCGTACCATTTACATTTGAATAGTATGATCTTTAAATTCACAGCTCCGACATATTTGAGCTCCATGATAGTTTCTATAGCCCCATAGTAATCGTCCTCTAATGTTTCGCCTCGGACACATACACCATAGTTCATAGTTTTTTTCCCTTCTCCGTGTTGACTTGTGTGAAACACATATCCTCTTGTAAAATACCTGGGCCATGATCTAACTTTATGTTCAGGACCTTCCACAATATCAAGAACCCATGGTGGAAAATGTTCTTCTCGTTCATGGAAATGCACCTGATTAAAAAATATAAAATAATGTTATATATATTCAAAAAAAATATCACGGTTAACCACACCACTTAGATGCTAAAGTACGTACATATTGACGAATCCAATTAGGAAAGTCTGCATCTGTTTTTGCCGTGAGCTCAGCATGATCTAGTCCTGGGTGTTCATATGAAATTTGTGATTCCAACAATCTGTGTTGCAAAGTACAAAAAATATAAATAACGTTAATGAATTACATATAATTTACGAATTTTAGAAAGTAGAATTACGTACATTTCGAAGCGCCTAAAATAGCCACAATTGCGTAAAACGTATGAATGTGCGCATTCACGTTCTTTCTTGGGAATCCAAAGTTCACTGCATTTGCCACTTGGACGACCAACAACCGTAAATATATCCGGTACTTGTACCGGATATATGGGAACTTCACCTTCATCATACCGTTTTTTCCTGCAAAATTTATCTTGAGAACTCAAATTAAGTATAAACCAATATAAAGATACAAATGATAAAGTTATTTCACCTTCGCCTCTTAGTTGTCGAAATATGTTCCGGAAAGTAGTGTTCAGAGAAATAAGATATTTCATCATTTATGTATGATTGAACAATTGATCCCGCTGGATATCTTTTGTTCTTTGCTTTGCCTTTCAAACGTTTAAAAAACCTTTCGAACGGATACATCCACCGATATTGCACTGGACCACCGAGTTCTGCTTCGTATGGCAGGTGGATTGGTAGGTGCTCCATCACATCAAAGAAAGACGGTGGAAAGATTTTTTCTAAATTACACAAAGTCATTACAATGTTCTCCTTTAGTATTAGGACACGACTTATATCCAATGTTCTACTGCTAATGTCACGGAAAAACGCTCCAATCCCTATCAAAACAGCGTTAGTTGTATATTATGAAAAAAGTTTAGAATTCATGACTAACACTTGTTTTTATATATATACCTGACAATGCTTTGTGAACATTTTTCGGGAGAAGTTCGGCAAAAACAAATGGAAGCATTCGTTCCATAAAAACATGGCAGTCGTGACTTTTCATTCCGGAAAACTTTCCACCATTGATGTCTGCACAGCTAGCTAAATCTGCTACATAGCCGTCTGGAAATTTAACATCATTCTTCACCCATTGTAGTAAGGCTTCTTTTGCTTTTGGAGTCAATCTCCATATGGGAAATGGTGCGTTTCCATGACCATCAACA
This sequence comes from Arabis alpina, assembly GCA_900128785.1. Classification (NCBI taxonomy): domain Eukaryota; kingdom Viridiplantae; phylum Streptophyta; class Magnoliopsida; order Brassicales; family Brassicaceae; genus Arabis; species Arabis alpina. The sequence continues at coordinate 6,046,709 of LT669792.1, forward strand.
TGTAATTCTTTCCGAGCACAAAATCTTACAATATCTAATCTTGACTTGATATTGTCTTTCGATCTGTCTTTAACATTCATAATAGTATACATGATGTTATCGAAAAAGTTTTTCTCAATATGCATCAGATCAAGACAGTGTCGTAGAGTCAAATCAATCCAGTACGGTAGCTCCCAAAAAATGCTTTGTTTATGCCAATTATGCCAATCCCCGTACCCTTTTGGTTTTTTTTCGTGTCCATTTCCACCACAATCAGATGTTTTTGACGCTTCAACATATAGTATCTGTTGTAGTACCTGTGCAGTAGTCAACATTTCTGGGGGGTAGTCATGCACAGCGTTCTTTCCCTTCAAGAAATTGACTTTATTCTTTCGTAATGGATGATTGCTGGGTAAAAATCTTCTGTGGCAGTCAAACCAACATGGTTTCCTACCAGCCGACAGTTGGAAAGAATTTGTATCACTCATACAAATTGGACATGATAATCTTCCATGTGTCGTCCATCCCGACAACATACTATAAGCCGGAAAATCACTTATTGTCCACAACAGAACAGCTCTAAGATTAAAGTTTTGCTTTAATGAAACATCATAAGCCTCAACTTCGTTGTTCCATAAGTCCTTTAACTCCTCGATCAGTGGTTGGAGGAAAACATCAAGACTCCCTCGTGGATGATTTGGTCCCGAATTCAAAATCGTCAAAAACAAATACTCAGACTTCATGCACATGTCGGGGGGTAGGTTGTAGGGCGTCATGATCACAGGCCACAACGAATGGTTTTTTGACATCCCGAAAGGATTAAACCCATCTGTACATAATCCAAGATAAACGTTACATGTTTCCTCCGCAAAGCTTGGATGCTTTTGATTGAATTGTTTCCACTCTGCCGCATCAGATGGATGACACATTACTCCGTCTTCTGAGTAATGCTCAGCATGCCATCTCATCGATGATGCGGTGCTCTCTGATGAGTACATCCTCTTCAATCTATCAGTGATAGGTAAATACCACATACGACTAAATGGTATTTTTTTTCTTCCTTTGCTAGCCTTATATCTTGCTTTTCCACAAAATTTACAATACTCCAACTCCGCATCTTCTTTCCAGAAGAGCATACAATTATCTACACATACATCAAATGTATGGTACGGCAATCCTAACTTTCGCATCAATGATTCCGTCTCGTAGAATGAACCAGTAGCTTCATTAGGCTGGGGTAAATACTCCGTAAATAATTCCACCCAATCATCCATGCAAACTTCAGATAAATTGTGGTTTGCCTTGTTGTTCATGAAACGGGCAGCTAATGATAACTGCGAATGCCCTTCTTGACAACCATCATACAATGGATTTTTTGCAGCATCTAACATCTCGAAGAACCGTCTCGTCTCTTGGGTAGGTTCTTCATAAACATGATCATTTCCAATTTGATCATGATCATTTCCTATTTGACCATGTTGACTAAATGGTATATAACCACTTTGATCACGATTATGATCATGATAATCATTTAATGGTATGGAACCATAAAATGCATCATGGACCATCTCAGCATAAACGTTCCCGCCATCATAATTATTTTGTTGATTATCACTAATAAAATCATGATTATAATTATGACTACTACTTCCTGCTCCCATTACATCATAGTCTTCACCATGATAAGACCATACATAATAATGGGGCATAAATCCTTGACTTAGTAAATGTTTTTTCACTCTTTCAGCTCCCTTTAATCTACCCGAATTTTTACATGTAGCACATGGACAGTGTAACTTACCGTTACTGCTAATGGCTAAGGGCTGGTTACATGCGAAATTGATGAATTGCTCCACCCCCTCCAAAAAAGCGTCGGATAGATTATTTGTTTCTGGATCGATCCTCTCATACATCCAATCTCGAGCTGAATTCCACATTTTTTTCTCTCTCAATTTTCCCTTTTTTTTTTTCTTCTTCGTTTTTTTTTTCTAGTTGGTGTCTGAAAATGGGGTGAGGGTTCGTTGCTTTTATAGACAAAATTTCACCTCACTACTTTGTGACTACATAAAACCAGTCACAGATTTGCGACTGATTTGCCATTCTTTTGTCACAACTCATAAAAGTAGGTGGACTACCTAACAAACGTATTTATCACGTTTTCAACTACTCAATCAGTTGGCCGACATATTCAATAGGCCCCCATAAACAGTTGGCCGACACTTTTGTCATTATCCCAATTTTTAAAAAAGTGGCAAAGTAGTGGCAAATTTGCGACGTTATTTTAGTAATCGCCAATCAGTCGCACATTTGCGACTACTTTGTCTCTAGGTTTACACAATCGAGGATGAATCGTAAATTAGTCGCAAATGTAAGATGAAATTGCGACTGATTTTGTTAGTCGTACATTTGCGATTATTTTGTGACTATCGTTCGGTTCGTCGCAAAGTCGTCGTAAATCGGTCACGAATTCGTCATTCTTTTTTGTGACTAATAAAAATAGTCGCAAGTGGTAGTCACTCATGGACTGTTTTCTTGTAGTGCCTGAACAAACTTCCTTTATTAAAGATAAAAAAGAGAGACCAATGAAGAAACAAAGCTACTTTTCACATTTCCATTTGAATACTGCATTATGGATGTACCAATATAAGTTAAAAAATCACAAAATTACAAAGTAGAATACATATTTGATATTTCTATGTGAAAATGCAATAAAAGAGTAGCACTAAACATAATATATATATAAAAAGAAGTAATTCAGCTATTCAGATAATAACCGATAAAAACTATTTTATCCGAATAAATATTAAGAAATTCTTTATTTTTATTTCCGTTAATGGATTTTTCAGAAAATCCCGAAAAAGTATAATTTCTCCATAGATTATTAGTCAATGAGATCCATATCCCACTCTAAAATTTTTTTGTAAAAAAAAAATTTAGAATCAAAAAGCAATTCACCAATAAAAATTCCTCTAAATAGTCTCGGTCTTATTCCTTTTGATTAGTTTACATTTTCATGCAACATTGAAACAAAATAGACTAAATGATTAAGAGCTTTGCTTACTAATTTCTAAGAAATCAAAAGCCTAAGAGAGTATGTTTGGTTATAAGTAAATCCAAAGAGAAGTTGTGAGTGTCTTTGAAGGAAATGAATAGTCTAAAATAAGCTTTTACTAAACAAAAACCATAAGCCGAATAAGTGATAATAGTAACTCTATAAACATAGATATTGTAGATTGTAGTAGACATCAACAAACCTAAAAACATGACGTATAAGTTGGTTTAAAACATAGATATAAAGTAGACATCAAAACCCTTAAATGGTAGTTATAAGTTGGTTTTAGACTTTTAGTTTTAATTATTGTAGGAGTAACCTGCGTACCTACAAAATTCTGACAGTTTTCAGAGTGTTTTTGGTGGTCTGACATCAACTTCCGAGGCCACAAATGTTTTGAGAGAAGAAAAGGTAAGGACTCTTTACATAGCCTAGTGACTTGGATCTTAGCCTGATTCATCTCTTTTTGTTTCAGGTACTCGCAGATTGACAAAAATAGTGGATGAGGAAGAAGAGCAAAGAGGTATTGGAGTAAGAGGAAAGCTGAGTGTGAACAAGTCTGAAATTTTTCTCTCTCGTTTGAGCTTCCAGACTTTACACCCATGGAGAATCATCAAATTGTAAAATCCGAAAATCTATACTTTAATCCAGCTATGAACGTATACCAAAGTATCTTATACATATAGATTGCTAGCAAACTTAAAGTTTAGTATATGAATTGATGCAAAAATCTAGCTCACGGGCATTCATTCGATGTAAGTGGTTCCTGAGGTCGATATAGAGATATATGAACATCCGATTTTTTTATTTGTAATTAAATACAATGGAGGAAGCAATGTCTACGGCGAGGTGGAAGAAATGGGGTGATGTGGATGGGCTTTGTGAGCTTGGTTTGAAGCCTTGGAGTTCTCATAAGTCTGTCAATGCATCATTCAAGATCTTGAAACACTCTCAAAAGTCAGCCTACAAAACTTTGGACAAATGTATACCATTGTTTGAGAATGTTTAGCGTGTAGATAAAAAGGAGTTAATATTTAGCAGAAAACACGTTAAATGTTATTCCCTCCGTTGCAAAATAGTTGTCATTCTACCCTTTATTTTAAGGGAAATTAGCATGAATATTATGTTTTTGGCTCATAATTAAGAATCTAACAGCCACAAAAAAATAATTAGCTCTATAACAGTCAGATGAAACAAAATTACTATATTACCCTTATTTATTTACAATTTCCAATTAAAAGAAAAAGAAAATTAAAAATCATAAATTAAAATCACCAAAATAAACAAAACCCTAACCTATTTTCTCATCTTTTTTGTTTCACGCCTCATTTTCTTTCTTCCTCCTCTTTTCACGTGACTTCTTCTTCTTCTTCTTCCTCTTCTCTTTATTCTTACATGGTGATTTCTTCTTCTTCTTTTAATTTTTTCTTTTTTTCATCGTTGTTTTCTTCTTCTTTACACAAACATCATAATAGATCTCGTTTTTTTGGCGATTCACAAAATCAATCAAGGATTAAGATGATGATTTATATCATTCGTTAAACTCTCCATTGTCATTTTCTCTCTTGGTATAACTGAGCCACCATTGGAAATCGTTATACTTAACTATATTTTGGAATCAGTGTAAAAGGTAATGACAATAGTTAACTATGTATGCTATTATTTTTCATTATGCAAACGGTAATAGGTAACCACGATCTGTAGTCAACTACGTTATGAAACAAGTAGCCAACTATATTATGAAATCAATAGTCAACTATGTTAAATAAGCAACTATCACAATAATATATTTGTATAGTCAACTATGTTAAATAAGCAACTATCACAATAATATATTTTGTATAGTCAACTATGTTATAAAATTATTAGAGTAGACTATAGAGTAGACTATTCTATGAAAATAGTTAACTAAACTTTTAAATTGGTAAACTATTTTTGAAAATAGTTAACTATATTCTGAAATCAATATAATATGTAGTTTTGAAAATATTCAACTATATTATCAAATAGATAACTATTGTATTTTTTTTCCGTAAAAGTAAATTTCTGACCGAAATTCATTTTGTTTGCAGATCAAATCTATTTTTTCAGAGATAAAAGAAACAATTGATGGAGCACAAATGAGAAGCAAAAAGCGAGGAGGACATTTTTTCAGATTTAGGAATATAATATTTTTAGAGATTTTTGTTTTACCAAAAATAATTAAAACATTTAATATGGGCAAAATCGTCCACTAATTATTTCTCTATGCTACTCACCTAATTTTTTCTAATGACATGTTAGATCTTTAATTTTGTACCAAAAACCTATTATTGAGCTAATTAACCCTTATTTTAATTGTTTCAAATTAGTTGTCATTTTATATTTTCAATGCATATTTTGGTTTTAAATTCTAAATTTAACCTCAAGCCTAATGAAGAATATCAAGAGTTACACTCATTTTTAAGGGTTAAACAGAAATTTTAATATGCGTGAAACAATCTGAATGACAACTGTTTTGCAACGGAGGGAGTATTGTTTGTTACAATCAGCCATAAATCTCTACGCCGAACCAAATTCTCAACCTAGGTGGTTCAAGAGTCATTACTCTATTTTCCAAAATCTATCGCTTGTTTCCAAGATGGATAACTTGTGGAGAAGTGGAGAACTCAACTTCTTTGACTGAAATTGGTTTCTTTTCTTGTGCATCTCTTCTACTACATTTTGTTTCATCTTTGTGGACTATTGAATTGTTATCTATCAAAAATTTCAAAGCCATGAGTAGTTAGACACTGTTTTCTCCCGAGAAGTGCATGGACACAACCTTGATCAGGTTATTGTGGTGGTTCATAGTTTTGAAGTTGTAGGAAATCTACACATACCATAGTAACCAAGATCCTTAGACAAGACAATTATAATTTGTTGTTGTTATCGTATATCTCTACGGTGTAACAAAGACATATTTCTTTGTGAAAAGTACAATAAAAGAGTCGAAGTAACTAGAATGGATATATCAAAGAAGTACCTCAGATTATAAATTAATAACTGATAAACGAATCAAATAGACATCATTGAATCCTGCATCCACCGGACTCAGGTGCGCGTTGTACATTCCCATAAGCTGTTAGCTCAATGAGGTCCATATAGCGGCCTACAAAAATTCCGCGAACAACAACAGTTAACAATCAAAAACTCATTTATAGATTTGTTTTATAGAGGAGATTAAAGGATGCTGCAAAATTACCAGCAACTCGGCAATAGGAACTCCTCTGGATAAGCTCGGCTCTAGAAATATCGGTTTTATTTCCGTTTGATCGATTTACCTTTGCCTGCAACATAGAAACAAAACATACTCAAATGACCCAGGAGGTTTTCCCTACTGATTTCAAGGAAGGGAAAGAAGTAAAAAGCCTAAAAGGATATGCTTGGAAGACAAAGGGAATTTGTAAGAGAGTGTTTTGCGGGAAATGGGTCGTCTAGAGAAGCCTTAACAAAGAAAAGTCTTAAAGAGAATAGTAATTATAAACATAGATAATGTAGTAGACATCAAAACCTTTAATGGTAGTTATAAATTAGTCAAAATTCACACACGAGTAAGCTGCATACCTGCAAAACCTGACAGTTTTCCAGAGTGCTCTTGCCGCCCTATAAAATTGGAAAAGAAATTCTTCAGATACCTTCGTAGAAACATGAAGGCTCAATGACTAATGTGTCATGAAGATGACCATATCTTCCTGCCATGTTTCATACTATACTTTCTACAATGAATCCAGTCACAAATCAATACAAATTCATATAAATCTCAGTTTGCGCATACTTTTATCCTTTTAGACGGAGATATAAATCACCACATCAATCAAAATGAAAGCAGGAAACATGATAGTAATAAGTTCAAGACTTCTAGAGCTTCAGATCTTTTAGACACTACTTTTTACCTTTGAGAGGATTATTGGTCATAAATCATCTGTAATAGTTCTAACAGAGTCCTGGATTTGCAATCCTTTTACATTGGATATAAAGGAAAAATGTGAAATCCTACCAACAATCCTACCTTTGTTGTTAAAAAACGTTGACTAATTTTTATACCTAATTTGGCCGAGTCAACCATAGTTTGATATTTTTTTTGACTCATTAGAAAGTTGGTACTTATTTTGGCTCAAAACGGAGAGTTTGGTATTAAAATAACCTTATGAGATTTTTTTTCTAATTTCAAAAACGACACCATTTTGAAATTTAACGAATGAAATAAACGGTGGTTAACTTTTTTTTAACGGCGGTTAAAGTTGACTAATTTTATATCTAATTTGGCCGAGTCAACCAAAGTTTGGTATTTTTTTTGGCTCATTAAAAAGTTGGTACTTATTTTGGCGCAAAATGGATAGTTCGGTATTAAAATGACCGTTTTCCCGATAAAGGTGTGGTTTAAATTGATTTGGTTCAAAGGGTAGTGTCCCAAAACATGAAGATCTCAAATATGAACATGTTACTAACTAGACTGCAACTTGTATCTTGGGGAATGAATATCCCTAAGGAACGTTACTTGGTGGTTTATCTTCTCAAGGCTAACCCCTTTGCATCAGAGGCTAGGATCTTGGGCTGAGTTATTGTCTTGGACTAGTAGTACTTCAACAGCGGCACCTAGCCTAGTCTAACTCATCGTAGCTCAAGTTGCGATTTTTCATATATGGAAGCAGAGAAATAACGTTGTTCACAACAAGCACTATATTCCTGCAAATACAATATTCAAAGAAATTTATCGAGACATCCGAAACATCATCAATTCGAGAAGGTAAAGAAGACATTTTGATAACTTAATATCTTTTTGGTTACGTTGAATAGCATTTTTGAATCACCCCAATTTAATTTTGTTGTCTTGTTTTTTCCCAAGGTTGCAAATCATTGCTGTCACTTTGTAATACCTAACTATTTCATTTTAAATGATATTAACATTCTTATAAAAAAAATCATTTGAAGACTCCTCGGGTGGTTCGTTTGCTATTCTTATTGGTGGTCGTTTGCTTCTTATTTTTTATCAGCATCCTCTGATTTGAGCTTGCATTTAGCCTCTTCCCTTGATGTTTGGTGGTGGATGCGTTTCTTCAAATCATGTGTCTTTGCTTTGTGGTTTCCGATTTTTTGTTGGCACGTTCAATTATCTCCAAGTTTCTGTTATAAGTTGTATCATTTGGGTTTGTTTCTCTTGATTTGGTAGTCGTTTCTAACTATTTCCCTTTTTTGGGCTTTTAGTTTTGGATGGATTGGTTTCCGTGCCGGCATGACAGCGGATGTGTTGTATCCCTTACCGGCCTTGATCTTCCGTGTGATGTCCTATTTTTATCATTATTATCTATCTACATGCCAAAAAAAAAAACAAAAAAAAAAAAGACATGAAAGGGAACAAACTTCGTCCAGATTTAAATAAATCACACAACTGTTACTTTAACCTAGATTAAGACACTTATAACTCAAGTCTCATGTTTTTCTTACAAGTATGGGAGCCATCTGAAAGACAGCATATTTATAAGAATGATAACTTATAGGTAATTGAAACTCTACATACTTCTATACATATATATCTCTCGGAACTCTCATTTGTTAGATTATTTCTGGTAACCACGACATGCAAGTATATTCCTCGCATTTGTGACTATCTTAGACTTGCATTTGTACACTTGTTTTGTTTATACTCGTTTTCCAAAGTTTGAGAGTGTTTTTGTCTATTGAACTTCGGCAGAGATCAATTTACAAAATTTGAGTGAAAGCACCAAAATTCGGATGCCAATATTTTTCTCTCTTTCTCTCTTTACTCATGGCATTGAAATTTGAGTGAAAGCACCAATATTTTTCCAAACTTTCAATAATTTGTGTAATGATTAAATGCAAGACATATATTTCAGGAATTTAGGAGAGAATAAGAAAAAAAATCTAAAAATTTAGGAAAAATGCGAAAATTTTAGAATTTTTTTTCACGAAATTTAGATAAACAAAACAGATAATTCGATTATCTTATCTCATACATATTTAGGGCCTAAACTTTTATATTTTAAGATCCAAATTGTAGAAAAATATATATGTTATATAGATTTGGGTTAACTAAAATAATTTACACAAAGCCCAATATATATAGACGAGTGGGCCTTAGTTCCTTATCAAGGTTTAATCTAGGTATTATATAAAAATGTGCTCTATCTTTAATTTTTCACTTCAGTTGCGCCGCAATCCTTATAACAATTTTGTTTCGAGAAATACCAGTAATATTTTATAAAAGTTCATGTGAAGTTTTGATTGGCATCAAAGAACACATCGCAAAATCAGCTATGCATTCACAAGGTAAATTTTTTTTTTTTGATTTTTCTATTCATTTGGATTAATGACAAGTTTTCAAATGTTTGTACTTTTTATATTCATGTTATATATCATTGTGACTATATCTTTTTTTTTTTTTTTTTTTTTTAGTTTTAACTGTTTAAGATAAGATTCATGAAATTTATAAGTCAAAAGATAAAATTGTAGGTTCTTTTGCTTAAAAAAACAAATATACTTCATACAAAATCATTTTAAAGAAGAAGAAAAAGAAAAAGAAAAAAGAAAACAGATATATATTATATATCATCTTGTTATTATTAATTATTAAAATAATTATTCTAGTTATATGAAAAGGTCTTATCACAAATAAAATTTATTGCTCAATCCTCTGATTTGGTATGAAAAAGATAAAGCAAATCTCTAATTTTAACCACTTAATTTTTTTTGATAAGAGATGTCAAATTATTTAATACATTTCTTAATTTTTGTTACTTTTTAATACTTTGATATATCCATTTTTGTATAGATTAGTGATTCACTATTTTTTTTTTTAATAAATTCATATCTCGTAGAATAGAAAAGCTTAATTATCTTCCAAAAATGTAATATCAGTTTTTGACCAACAAGAACTCATGGAGAAGGAGGAGATGGTGGTGAAACGAACAATTAAGTGATCTTTTCCGGTTCATGCTCCATATCTTTATTGATATCCATGATCATTTCATCCCCTCCCTATTGAAAATGATTTGTCCTCAAATCTCTTTCATCTGCAATAAACGGAACTAAGTCAGAAACATTGAAACTAGAACTCACATTATACTTACATTGTAGATCAAACTGATAAATATGAACTCATATCCCTCGATGTTTCCCACTTCCTAATAGATTAGTTATAGCTTATGGACTCGAGTATGACTCGGGGAATATGAACTCATATTCTTCGATGTTTCTCACTATGCGTTTCCCTATGTACTTTCGGTTGAGGTGGATATCGTTTTACACTGATATCTGCGTATGCCGTCCATGAGACGGGAGAATTGTCAATCAGAGCTTCTTGATTAAGTTGCAAAGTGAATACGTTACTGGACTGTTTAGTCTTTGAAGACAGTAGCGTTCGCCTAACAAAAGAAGAACGGACAATCATAGCTCATGGACCGGAGCATGACTCAAGGAATATGAACTCATATTCCTCGATGTTTCCCACTTCCCGTTTTTCTTATGTACTTTTGGTTGAGCTGGATATTGTTGTACACTGATATCCGCGTATGCTCCGTCTTTCTTCTTTTATTGGGCGAACGCTACTATATTCAAAGACAAAACAGTCCAAGAACGTATTCACTTTGCAACTTAATCAAGAAGCTTTGTTTGGACTAGTCAACATGATAAAGGGTTCTCTAATGAAGCATAAAAACCAAATTTAATTGTTTATAGATTTTCCAAAATTTAAAGGGACTAGCCTACGAATTTGGAGTGAATTGCTTGAGTCAAACGAACAATTGAACTTGTTTATAAATGATTTATTACTTGTGTCATGGACTGCGAGAGTTGGTCCTTTGTTAGCATAGGAAGTATAGTAGCGAGAGTATGCATATTTCAATACCTTGTTCATGTTCAAAGAATATCTTTTACCTATATTACCATAAATAGTTCGAACCATAATCCCTGTGAATCTCTGAATGTCCAATGTTTTAATCATATTGTTTTCAAAATCACTATTGCAACGTTTTCAAACCAAAACAGCTGGTTTGTATATATATATATATATTTTGTATTTGTAAAAACATATTTACTTTGATTATATATTCATTTTTATATATTCAATTTTTGTACTAGCTCATTGATAAGCTAAATTTTCAATTAATAAATATATATTAGAATAGAAGATCTTTGATTATTTTCTATAATATTGTGTATGAAATTATACTCACATTAGATAATAGATTTTGAACTAGATTACAAAATCTAAATTATTTTCTCTTTATTTCAATAGCAAGCTATAGACCACTCTTTTTTTCCAAGCTAAATTTAGAATGGAAGTAATGATGATTCATACGCCTTAAATGTACAATCACCCACTTACCTTCCTCAACATAAAACTTAGGATAACTCCAATTCTTCAAAGATTTAGCGCAAGGCCGCCAATCAAAATCATCAAAACTCAATCTCTCATTCCTCTCACATCTCTTCTGAAAACTCCATCGCACAATACTAGGCTCTCCCATTCCTATCTCTCTAGCTTATGGACTAATGTAACTAAACCTCTCCCATATCCATACTTCTACTAACTTAAACAAAGACTTGAGTTGAATCTTTTTTCTAAACTTACATCTCCCAAAGCCATGGATTCGACTTAAATCTCTATACAAGCTATCTAACACAGCAGGAGCAAGAACAATCCTTTCACCTCTAGCTAAACGAACAGCTATAGGAAGAACATTACCCGAAATCAAACGACACCATGCATCTGGAAATACAAAATTAGAAAGCCACATTGTAAGAAAAGTATCATGCTCAATCTCATCATCATCTCTGTTACTAAAGCTAGAAATCCATGATTGATGATCAACTCCTCCATCTTTACTCTTCTTATTCTCTACCATACCTTTCTCAAGCTTCTCCAATGCATCTCTCATCTCTAAGCTAAAGCTCTCTAATGGAACTAAAACAGAAGAACCCAAAACAGAAAACCCTAATAGCACCATTACATCCTCTAAAGTTATCATTGCTTCACCCCAAGGGAAGATAAAAGATTTGGTTCCAGGACACCAATTTTCAATAAGAGATAAAACTAAACATGGGTTTTTAGACACATAGTAAGTAGAAAAGCTGGGATTTTTGAAGCAATCAAAGTATCTACTTACTCAGTCTCTAAAACCCCATCTTTAGTTTGATCTCTTGTTGAGAATTGGTGTCCTGAAACCAAATCTTTTATCTTCCCTTGGGGTGAAGCAACGATAACCATAGAGGATGTAATGGTGCTTTTAGGGTTTTCTGTTTTAGTTCCATTAGAGAGCTTTAGCTTAGAGATGAGAGATGCATTGGAAAAGCTTGAGAAAGGTATGGTAGATAATAAGAAGAGTAAAGATGGAGGAGTTGATCATCAATCATGGATTTCTAGCTTTAGTAACAGAGATGATGATGAGATTGACCATGAAGCTTTTCTTACAATGTGGCTTTCTGATTTTGTATTTCCAGATGCATGGTGTCGTTTGATTTCGGGTAATGTTCTTCTTATAGCTGTTCGTTTAGCTAGAAGTGAAAGGAGTGCTTGCTCCTGCTGTGTTAGATAGCTTGTATAGAGATTTAAGTCGAATCCATGGCTTTGGGAGATGTAAGTATTCAACTTAAGTTAGTATAAGTATGGATATGGGAAAGGTTTAGTTACATTAGTCCAGAAGCTAGAGAGATAGGAATGGGAGAGCCTAGGATTGCGCGATGGATTTTTCGGAAGAGATGTAAGCGGAATGAGAGATTGAGTTTTGATGATTTCGATTGGCGGCCTTACGCTAAATCTTTGAAGAATTGGAGTTATCCTATGTTTTCTGTTGAGGAAGATAAGTGGGTGAGTGTTGATGATTGTCTTAAAAAGTTAAAAAGTGATATCAATTCTTCAATGTATTTTGTCACATGTTGTTTTTTTTTATTTATATTCAAAGTAAAACCGTATGTTGACAAATTAAATCCAATAGATCCCGAACTACTTCATAAAAATTTGTTTGTTTGTAAGCTAAAATGGAGTACTATCATTTGGTGAATTAGCAAATTCTTATTGTTTTTTTTTTTTTGTCAACCAAATTCTTATTGTTTAAATGATAGTTAAAGTGTCTTTCCGCCTTTCATCTGTTTCCAATTTTTTTTCACAAATACAAAATATCTATTTTTCCTACTCCATACGAGTGTATTACTATCATTATACGTACGTAGTTAATGTTTTTATTTACTAACTAGATTAAAACCTGCATAATATGCGGGTATTAAAAATTAAAATATATAATATGTGTAATTATAACCCGTATAGTTATATTCTAAATGAAAATCTCGTTTGTTTATTCAAACATTGCATTTTGTTAACAATTAGCTCTTCTATACACATGAGAGATTCAAACTATCCAGTATTTGATAAAAAACTAAAGCACAAACATACTAATATAACTAATTCATCTGCTAGACAATTATCATTTTCAATTTCCAAATTTATTTTACTCGACTACTCTCTTTTTACTTTGCTCTATAAATTTTGAACTTCTCATCTATCTCATGTTAAATTAGTAAATTTGATGAAAATATCATACTCTATTAATATATGCTTGTCTGGAATATTTTATATGTTTTGCGTCTATCCATATTTTTCATCATTTGACATTATAACTTGTAAATATCAATATGATATATTTATCAAAATAAATAAAAAGGAACATCAAACACCCTCACTTATACAAATGCATATAAAATCATTATTTAACAAAATTTCACACGAAAAATATAAATATTATTCTATTTATTTTTTACTCATTATACTTCTTCTTTTTTTCTTTGCCATATAATCTTTACATTTTCAATCTTATAGTTTATACAACTTTTTTAGTTTACACAAAAATAGAATTTATGAACGGTAAAAAATAAATTATAATATATTACTATTCTATTTTGTAAATTTTCCTTTTTTTATTACGTTTATAAAATATATATGTCAAGTTCTCATTGAATACATTATCCTTTATAAAATAAGATACAATTGATGTCATCAGTTTTTCTCATAAAAATTAGGACTCCCTAAATATATTTTCCATTTTTTTTTAATTTTAAATAACTTATGTTTGACCATGTGTCGATTTCTTGTTTTGAATTGAAATTTCTATTCTTATTGCTAGTTTTTTTTCTATTTTTAGTTTATATTATTGTCTTTTGTTTTTTTTAACTGAAATTTCTATGTTTTTCTTTTTTTTGTTCTTTTTTAGTATATATTTTTTTTTTCATGTTTCAAATTAACTTGCATTATTAAAAAAAAATCTTACTTAATTTAGATTATTAGAAAATTTCTCTTTTTCTTTAGTTTTGGACTTTTAGAAACTTTCCTTTTTATTCTTACTCGAATTACTTGATAATGACTTTCTTAGTTTTCCATTTTTAAAAAAAAATGAATTTTAAGTTTTAACACATGTCACGATGTAAATTAACATTGACACATGTCATGATCTCGTGAGTTACAATTTTGACGATCTCTCTTTTATATAATAAGATGTCTTCTCTTTTTTCATATATCATTTTTTAGTACAATTTTTTATTTTATATATTGTTTAGGTTAATAGTAAATATCTAAACTTCTATATCAATATTTTATTTTACGATTATATATATCATAATATATAATTTTATTTATTTATTTTCAATCTTACATTAGTATACTTTGATAAAAGTTTATATATATATTGTTTATCAACTTATAAATATATGTTCAACGAAAAAGAATTTTGTTTATCAAGAATAATAAATTTTTGAGTTTTAATTGAAAAATTCTCTTAACTATCTTTTGATTGTGAAATATCCTCTCAACTATTATTTTTGTGAAAAAACCCTGAACTAATTTTTGTTAGTGAAATCAACCCTCCATCTACGGTAACGTTTAATTCGACAACAAGAATTGTTAATTTGCTAAAATATTGATAAGACGTCTCAAATAATGACAAAACACCAAGTTATTTATACTTTAGTGTGGAAGATTTTTTTTTTTAGTTGTAGTGTCTTCTTGAGACATAGATTTCTACTTTTTCCTAGGTCTTCCTTGTAGCTGCATTGATAATTTATGTTGTTTGTTGTAAACAACTTACTAATTTGATCATGTTTGAGATGCTTTGTTATTCTTTTAACAAAAAAAAAAAAACGTTTTATTATATTTTAGCGTGACTATAAAGATGAGTTGATTTCCCTAACAAAGTTTTTTGGGCGGCAAACTTGGAATTCGCGAATTCATGTTTTTGGCGCCAATTTTTCATTAATATGTATTTGAAAAAAAAATAAGTTTAGCAAAAATAAATAACTCATAATTGATAAAAAATTATAGATTTTTATCCGAGGAAATATTAAGAACCTTTTTATTTTTATTTCAGTTAATGAATTTTCTGGAAAATCTTGAAAAGGTATCATTTATCTATAGGCTATTAGTTCAATGAGATCCATATCCCATTCTGCAATTTTTTTGTAAAAACAAATTTTATAACAACAAGCAATTCACCAATAAAAATTCTTCTCAATAAATTCGGCTCGGAAAATATCGGTCTTAGTTCCTTTTGATTAGTTTACATTTTCATGCAACATTAAAACAAAATACAGTAAAACCTCTATAAATTAATAATGTTGGGCTTTGAAAAATGATTATTTTAGAGAGCTATTATTTTATCGATAAATTAATAAATTTATAGAGAAAAATCCGTTTTAGGTAAGATTTTTCTTATTTTTCCCCCGAATAATGTTATATTATGGAATTAATGAATCTATTTGCAAAAATGATATGCAATTTGGATTATCGCAATAGAGTGGATGATATTATCATAATAGACGATCAAATTAAAATGGTATACTAGGTATAAATTTTAAAAGAAATCATGGTTATTATCCCTAATGTCGATGAATACATTTAGAAAGAGTTATGTATAAAGAATCAATTATTTTGCCTATAATTGTTTACAAGTTTATGGTAAAAGCCGAGAAAACAATTATAAAAGTTTTTGATGTAATACGTAAATTTAAAGATAAAGTCTAATGAGATTTTCATTTTTAAATCAAAACAAAAATCATTAAAACCATGTTTAGTACACTATCATATATATATATATATATTTATATATGATTATTAATTTATATTATTATTGGGACCATATTTTACATAGGAGTTTCAAAAAAATTATTATCTTATCATTTTACAGAATTTCGCTAATTTTTACATTGGCCCGACTCGGGACCGGAAGATTTTATTAATTTATAGTGATTATTAATTTATAGAGTATTAATTTATGGAGGTTCTACTGTAGACTAAATGATAAAGAGCTTTGCTTACTGATTTATAAGAAATCAAATAAGCTAAAAGCCTAAGAGAGTATGCTTGGTTATAAGTAGATCCAAAGCTAGAAAGTTTGCTGTTATCGTAGATATTAGAAAGTTGGAAAGTTTGTTCTTATCAATATTAATTTATTACTTCAGATTGAAGACAAAATTACCATTCTTACTTTGTTAATCACATCCGGAACTAGCCATTTTTGTTTCGAAAAAGAATATCATTCTCGCTATTTCCATATTTTAGAGCCTATGATATTGAAGAGGTTTCATTTTGTATGTATATGGTGGTATATCTTTAATGAGATACAAGAAAAAAATCATACTATTTTCTTGAATGATATGGGATAGATCGATAGTCACCTGATTGATGATTTATAGGTGCAAGTTTTCCCATACCTCTCTGCTTATACGACAATGTAATGGATATGATTAACAGTGATTTTAAATTGTAAGACCAAAGACTTTAAGATATTATCGATTCACCAAAGAATATTTTAACTTGCTAGTCATGTGTGGATGTTACATGACTAGCAATGACCTTTTCCGAATCTCTAATAGACTACCTATCCGATTTAGAAGAAGAGGCCGTTTCAGACATGTTTGATGTTGATCTAAAATATATCTAGACTTTAGTTTAATTTCCCAAAGTTACACTTCAAAATTTTGGAGTTTAAACCGAAATATTCAAGAACTCGACTTTGGAAGATATCATTTTTTTTTTAAATTATCCCGTATGATCTAAGTAACATAACATAACATTACATACTTTTTTTTTGAACGTCCGAGTTTCATTAATAACATAAACCATGCTTGAAACAACTAGAGTTTGTGACGTAGCAAAAACCCAACAACAAAAACCAATATCAACTCCCAATGGTAAAGATCATAAGATACCAATCAACGAGCCTCTCTGCTGATGAAATCGTGGTGCTGGATACGTGATAGGTAATGTGATGAAGAGGACGATTTTGTCAACATAAAGTTGGATCCTTAATTAGGATTTAGGACAAAACAATGATTGTCTTTGTTGCTCTTAGGTGGTCTCACATCAACTTCCGAGGCCCCAAATGTTTTGAGAGAAGAAAAGGTAAGGACTCTTAACATAGCCTAGTGACTTGGATCTTAGCCTGATTCTGCTCTTGTTGTTTCAGGTACTCGCAGAATTGACAAAAATAGTTGATGAGGAAGAAGCCGAAGCAAAAAGGTATTGGAGTAAGAGGAAAGCTGAGTGTGAACAAGTCCGAAAATTTATTCACTCGTTTGAGCTTCCAGACATTACACCCATGGAGAGGATCATCAAATTGTAAAATCCGAAAATCTATACCTTAATCCAGCCATGAACGAATACCAAAGTATCTTATACATATAGATTACTTGCAAACTTAAAGTTTAGTATGTGGATTGATGCAAAAATCTAGCTCACGGGCATTCATTCGATGTAAGTGGTTCCTGAGGTCGATATAGAGATATCTGAACATCCGATTTTTGTTGTTGTAATTAAATACAATGGAGGAAGCAATGTCTACGGCGAGGTGGAAGAATGATGTGGATGGGCTTTGTGAGCTTGGTTTGAAGCCTTGGAGTTCTCATAAGTCTGTCAATGCATCATTCAAGATCTTGAAACACTCTCAAAAGTCAGCCTACAAAACTTTGGACAAATGTCAAATACCATTGTTTGAGAATGTTTAGCATGTAGATAAAAAGGAGTTAATATTTAGCAGAAAACACGTTAAATGTTATTGTTTGTTACAATCAGCCATGAATCTCTGCGCCGAACAAAATTCTCAACCTAGGTGGTTCAAGAATCAAGACTCATTAGTCTATTTTCCAAAAACTATCGCTTGTTTACAAGATGGATAACTTGTGGAGAAGTGGAGAACTCAACTTCTTTGGCTGAAATTGGTTTCTTTTCTTGTGCATCTCTTCTACTACATTTTGTTTCATCTTTGTGGACTATTGAATTGTTATCTATCCAAAATTTCAAAGCCATGAGTAGTAAGAGACTGTTTTCTCCCCCAAGAAGTGCATGGACACAACCTTGATCAGGTTATTGTGGTGGTTCATAGTTTTGAAGTTGTAGGAAATCTACACATACCATAGTAACCAAGATCCTTAGACTAGACAATTATAATTTGTTGTTGTTATTATATATCTCTACGGTGTAACAAAGACATATTTCTATGTGAAAAATACAATAAAAGAGTAGACGTAACTAGAATGGATATATCAAAGAAGTACCTCAGATTATAAATTAATAACTGATAAACGAATCAAATAGACATCATTGAATCCTGCATCCACTGGGCTCGGGTGCGCGTTGTACATTCCCATAAGCTGTTAGCTCAATGAGGTCCATATCACGGCCTACAAAAATTCCGCGAACAACAACAGTTAACAATCAAAAACTCATTTATAGATTTGTTTTATAGAGGAGATTGAAGGATGCTGCAAAATTACCAGCAACTCGGCAATAGGAACTCCTCTGGATAAGCTCGGCTCTTGAAATATCGGTTTTATTTCCCTTTGATCGGTTTACCTTTGCCTGGAACATAGAAACAAAACATACTCATATGACTCAAGTGCTTCGCCCTACTGATTGTTTGGTTTGAAGTTTATAAGTAAACCCAAAGAGAATTTGCAAGAGAGAATAGTAATTATAAACATAGATGTTGCAGTAGACATCAATAAACCTTAGAAGGGAAATATAAAAGTTGGTTAAAAGCATATATGTAGTAGACATCAAAAACCTTTCATGGTAGTTATAAATTAGTCAAAATATTTGCACACGAGTAAGCTAAGCTGCGTACCTGCAGAACCTGACAGTTTTCCAGAGTGCTCTTGCCTCCCTATAAAAATTGGAAAATAAATTCTTCAGGCACTTTCATAGAAGCATGAGGGCGAAATGACTAATGTGTCATGAAGATATAAACAACCACTTCAATCAAAATGAAAGCAGGAGACATGACAGTAATAATTCAAAATTTCTAGAGCGTCCTGGATTTGCAATCCTTTTACAGTGAAATCCTACCAGCAATCCTATCTTTGATGTGAATATAGCAAACTTTAAGATACAAGGACTCTTGTGGGGTTCATCAAAAGGGCGTGCTTATTGACATATCTCCTTAGGTTAAGTGAATCATAAATAACTACGCAAGAGACTCCAGAATACAAACAATTAGACCATGCTGCAAAACAACAATACCCTTCCTCTCATTATTCAACTTACTTGGTGGATAATGAGCAAGTTCTACAATCGAGTTTGATAAACAAACATGCCAGACATGAGAGCACGCAAGGAGAAGCCATTTCCCTTATATTTCAGATTCTAAATCAAGAATGTAAATAGCAGAAAAACCTCGAATCATAAAGCTCAATTTCACAGAAATTCCCTATACATTTCACGAAGTTCCAGCTCAATCTTAAACTCTAAATAGAGAGAGACAAACCTTGGAGTAAGGAACAATGTGATCATAATCATGACACAAGCATCCAGGACAACCTACGAGCTTCCTAAACACAATGTTCCCTAAATGATCTCTCCTCCAACGCTCAGGATCTCTACCTTTAATTTTCTCTGCTTTTTCCCAGCACTGCTGCTTCACACTGTAAGGAAAACTCCTCGGCTCTGGATTCGGGTCATCGTAACCCCACCCATTAAAGAGACCCGTCTCCTCTCTGTCGAGTTTTGTGGCCGAAGTTTTCACCTTTCCGCCGCGGGCTTCACCGGGTCGGTTCTTTGGTGGAGAAGAAGAAGATAAGGCTCGGTTTCTGCGTCTGGGCGAGTCGGGTTTCATCGCCGAGTCGGAGTTTTTGTGGCTTAGTTCGACAACGAAAAGCAAGAGATTACAGATTCTTCTGGAGATGATTGTACTAGGCCAATCCATTTCTTGCTTAAAACTCTTTTAGGCCCATATCAATGTGTACATGGGTTCGTATATTGATTTGGAAGCAGAAAGGACAAGAGAGGAGATAAAGGTGTGGTCTAAATTGATTTGGTTACAAAGGTTAACATGTAGGTCTCAAATATGAACAAGCTACCAACTAGTGTGCAACTTGTATCTTGGGGGATTGAATATCCCTAAGGAATGTTGTTTGTGTTCTAGGATGGATGAAACAAGAGATTACTTGTTGGTAGCTTGCGAGTACACTTCTGGTGGTTTATCTTCTCAAGGCTAACCCCTTCGCATCAGAAGCTCGAATCTTGGGCTGAGTTATTGTCTTGGACTAGTAGTACTTTAATAGCGGCACCTAGCCTAGTCTAACTAATTGTAGCTCCAGTCGAGGTTTTTTATATAGAAATAATGTTGTTCACAACAAGCACTATATTCTTGAGAATGCAATATTCAAAAAAATCGATCGAGGCATCCAGAAGATCATCAATTCGAGAAGGCAAATAAGATATTTTGATAACTTAATGTCTTTTTGGTTAAGTTGAATAGCTTTTTTGAATCACCCTAATTTAGTTTTGTTGACTTGCTTTTTTCCAAGGTAGCAAATCATTAGGCTGTCACTTTGTAATACCTAACTATTTCATTTTAAATGATATTAACATTCTTATAAAAAAATCATTTGAAGACTCCTCGGGTGGTTCGTTTGCTATTTTTATTAGTGGTCGTTTGCTTCTAATTTTTTATCAGCACCCTCTGATTTGAGCTTGCATTTAGCCTCTTCACTTGATGTTTGGTGGTGAATGCGTTTCTTCTAATCATGTATCTTTGCTTTGTGGTTTCCGTTTTTTTTTGTTTGCACGTTCAATTATCTCCAAGTTTTTGTTATAAGTTGTATCATTTGGGTTTGTTTCTCTTGATTTGGTAGTGGTTTAGGATCCCTTTTTGGGGCTTTCAGTTTTGAATGGATTGGTTTCCGTGCCAGCATGACAGCGGATGGGTTATATCCCTTACCGGCCTTGATCTTCCGTGTGATGTCCTATTTTTATCAATATTATCTATCTACATGCCAAAAAACAAAAAAACAAAAGAAAAGACATGAAAGGGAACAAACTTCATCCAGATTTAAATAAATCACACAACTGTTACTTTAACCTAGAATAAGACACTTATAACTTAAGTCTTATGTTTTTCTTACAAGTATGGGAGCCATCTGAAAGACAACATATTTATGAGAATGATAACTTATAGGTAATTTCAACTCTACATACTTCTGTACATATATATCTCTCGGAACTCTCATTTGTTAGATTATTTCAGGTAACCACGACATGCAAGTATATTCCTCGCATTTGTGACTATCTTAGACTTGCATTTGTACACTTGTCTTGTTTATACTCGTTCTCCAAAGTTTGAGAGTGTTTTTGTCTATTGAACTTCGGCATAGATCAATTTACAAAATTTGAGTGAAAGCACCAAAATTCGGATGCCAATATTTTTCTCTCTTTCTTTACTCATGGCATTGAAATTTGAATGAAAGCACCAATTTTTTCCAAACTTTCAATCATTTGTGTAATAGTTAAATTCAAGACATATATTTCAGGAATTTAGGAGAGAATTAGATAAAAAATCTAAAAATTTAGGAGAAATGCGAGAATTCTAGAAAAAATTTCAAGAAATTTAGATAAAAAATAGATAATTCGAGAATCTTATCTCATACATATTTAGGGCCAAAACTTTTATATTTTAAGATCCAAATTGTATAAAAATATGAATGTTACATAGATTTGGGTTAACTAAAATAATTTACACAAAGCCCAATATATATAGACGAGTGGGCTTTAGTTCCTTATCAAGGTTTAACCTAGGTATTATATAAAAGGTGCTCTATCTTTATTTTTTCATTTCAGTTGCGCCACAGTCCTTATAACAATTTTAACAATTTTGTTTCGAGATATACCAGTAAGTATTTTATAAAAGTTCATGTGAAGTTTTGATTGGCATCAAAGAACACATCGCAAAATCAGCTATGCATTCAAAAGGTAGATTTTTTTTTTTTTCTATTCATTTGGATTAATGAAAAGTTTCAAATGTTTGTACTTTTTATATTCATGTTATATATCATTGTGACTATATCTTTTATTTTGTTTTTATTTTTAGTTTTAATTCTTTAAGATAAGATTCATGAAATTTATAAGTCAAAAGATAAAACTGTAGGTTCTTTTGCTTAAAAAAACAAATATACTTCATACAAAATCACTTTAAAGAAGAAGAAAAAGAAAAGGAAAAAGAAAAGAAAACAGATATATATTATATATCATCTTGTTATTATTAAATTATTAAAATAATTATTCTAGTTATATGAAAAGGTCTTATCACAAATACAATTTATTGCTAAATCCTCTGATTTGGTATGAAAAAGATAAAGCAAATCTCTAATTTTAACTACTTAATTTTTTTGATAAGAGATGTCAAATTATTAATACATTTCTTAATTTTTGTTACTTTTTAATACTCTGATATATCCATTTTTGTATGGATTAGTGATTCACTAATTTTTTCTTAATAAATTCATATCTCGTAGAATAGAAAAGCTTAATTATCTTCCAAAAATGTAATATCAGTTTTCGACCAACAAGGACTCATGGAGAAGGAGGAGATGGTGGTGAAACGAACAATTAAGTTTCTTTTCCGGTTCATGCTCCATATCCTTAAGATATCCATGATCATTTCATCCCCTTCTTCTTGAAAATGATTTGTCCTCAAATCTCTTTCATCTGCAATAAACGGAACTAAGTCAGAAACATTGAAACTAGAACTCACATTATACTTACATTGTTGATCAAGCTAATAAATATGAACCCATATTCCTCGATGCTTCCCACTTCCTAATAGATTAGTTATAGCTTATGGACTGGAGTATGACTCAAGGAATACGAACTCATATTCTTCGATGTTTGCCACTATGCGTTTTCCTATGTACTTTCGGTTGAGGTGGATATCGTTGTACACTGATATCTGCGTATGCCGTCCATGAGACGGGAGAATTGTCAAGCAGAGCTTCTTGATTAAGTTGCAAAGTGAATACGTTATTGGACTGTTTAGTCTTTGAAGACAGTAGCGTTCGCCTAACAAAAGAAGAACTGACAATCATAGCTCATGGACCGGAGCATGACTCAAGGAATATGAGTTCATATTCCTCGATGTTTCCCACTTCCCGTTTTTCTTATGTACTTTTGGTTGAGCTGGATATTGTTAGCATAGGAAGTATAGTGGTAGGCATATTTCAATATCTTGTTCATGCTCAAAGAATATCTTTTACCTATATTACCATAAATATTTTAAACTATAATCCCTGTGAATCTTTGAATGTCCAATGTTTTAATCATATTGTTTTCAAAATCACTATTGCAACGTTTTCAAACCAAAACGACTGGTTTGTATATATATATTTTTTTATATTTGTAAGAACATATTTACTTTGATTTGACTAAAAAAAAACAGATTTACTTTGATTATTATTCATTTTTATATATTCAACTTTTGTAGCTCATTGATAAGCTAAATTTTTAATTAATAAATATATATTAGAATAGAAAATCTTTGATTATTTTCTATAATGTTGTGTATGAAATTATACTCACATTAGATAATAGTTTTTGAACTAGATTACAAAATCTAAAATTATTTTCTCTTTATTTCAATAGCAAGCTATACAAACAAATTTTTATGAAGTAGTTCGGAATCTATTGGATTTAATTTGTCAACATACGATTTTATACTTTGAATATAAATAAAAAAACAATATGTGACATAATACATTGAAGAATTGATATCACCTTTTAATTTTATAAGACAATCATCAACACTCACCCACTTATCTTCCTCAACATAAAACTTAGGATAACTCCAATTCTTCAAAGATTTAGCGTAAGGCCGCCAATCGAAATCATCAAAACTCAATCTCTCATTTCGCTTACATCTTTTCCGAAAAATCCATCGCGCAATCCTAGGCTCTCCCATTCCTATCTCTCTAGCTTCTGGACTAATGTAACTAAACCTTTCCCATATCCATACTTCTACTAACTTAAGTTGAATACTTACATCTCCCAAAGCCATGGATTCGACTTAAATCTCTATACAAGCTATCTAACACAGCAGGAGCAAGCAATCCTTTCACCTCTAGCTAAACGAACAGCTATAGGAAGAACATTACCCGAAATCAAAATACACCATGCATCTGGAAATAAAAAATCAGAAAGCCACATTGTAAGAAAAGCTTCATGGTCAATCTCATCATCATCTCTGTTACTAAAGCTAGAAATCCATGATTGATGATCAACTCCTCCCTTTGTACTCTTCTTATTCTCTACCATACCTTTCTCAAGCTTCTCCAATGCATCTCTCATCTCTAAGCTAAAGCTCTCTAATGGAACTAAAACAGAAGAACCCAAAACAGAAAACCCTAAAAGCACCATTACATCCTCTAAGGTTATCGTTGCTTCACCCCAAGGGAAGATAAAAGATTTGGTTTCAGGACACCAATTATCAACAAGAGATCAAACTAAAGATGGGGTTTTAGAGACATGGTAAGTAGATGCTTTGATTGCTTCAAAAATCCCAGCTTTTCTACTTACTATGTCTAAAAACCCATCTTTAGTTTTATCTCTTGTTGAGAATTGGTGTCCTGGAACAAAATATTTTATCTTTCCTTGGGGTTAAGCAATGATAACCTTAGAGGATGTAATGGTGCTATTAGGGTTTTCTGTTTTGGGTTCTTCTGTTTTAGTTCCATTAGAGAGCTTTAGCTTAGAGATGAGAGATGCATTGGAGAAGCTTGAGAAAGGTATGGTAGAGAATAAGAAGAGTAAAAAGGGAGGAGTTGATCATCAATCATGGATTTCTAGCTTTAGTAACAGAGATGATGACTGAGCATGAAACTTTTCTTACAGTGTGGCTTTCTGATTTTGTATTTCCAGATGCATGGTGTCATTTGATTTTGGGTAATGTTCTTCCTATAGCTATTCGTTTAGCTAGCGGTGAAAGGATTGCTCTTGCTCCTGCTGTGTTAGATAGCTTGTATAGAGATTTAAGTCGAATCCATGGCTTTGGGAGATGTAAGTTTAGAAAAAAGATTCAACTCAAGTCTTTATTTAAGTTAGTAGAAGTATGGATATGGGAGAGGTTTAGTTACATTAGTCCATAAGCTAGAGAGACAGGAATGGGAGAGCCTAGGATTGCGCGATGGATTTTTCGAAAGAGATGTAAGCGGAATGAGAGATTGAGTTTTGATGATTTAGATTGGCGGCCTTACGCTAAATCTTTGAAGAATTAGAGTTATCCTAAGTTTTATGTTGAGGAAGATAAGTGGGTGAGTGTTGATGACTGTCTTAAAAAATTAAAAAGTGATATCAATTCTTCAATGTATTTTGTCACATATTGTTTTTTTATTTATACTAGGTGAATACCCGCGCATACGTGCGGATTTTTTTTTTTTTTATAGTTTTCTCCATTATATAATTTATGTCGTACTTGTTGAGATCGTTTCGTATTTCACCCGTGAATTTCATACTTTTATCTCACCCTCGTATTTCACTGTTGGATTCCACCATGTATCCCACCTCGCAGGAGTTTAATTTAATCGTTCAGATGACAAAAAAAAAGTAAGGTTTCCTTGAACATGTTCCTTCTAGCTTTCTCCATTTTATTTGTTTACAATTTCATGTACCATAAGTGTCAAAAGCCTGAGTTCGAAGTAAGTAATATTTGGGTTGTAATTAGAATTTTTGATTTTCACTTGTATAATAAAATCAGTTCGCTGGCAAAAATGATAAATAAATCAAAAGGAAACGGAAAGAAGTAAGCGAAATCATGTTTTTTTGTTAACTATAACATGTTTTGAGATTAAAGTCTTGTCAGATTTTGCTTTCATGATATGAAAATTTGAGGTAAGAACAAGAGTTTTGACGATTGGAAAATCATATTAAAATGTGTATGTACATAGAAAAATGTCTATTAAAAAACGTGAAATTTATATACGTTACATAAATTTTATGAAGGCCAAAAAGATGTACAATATTATGTTGTGTTCGCCTGAAGTATCGAATTTCTTTTCGATAGCGTCTTGAATTAGCATAGTTTTATATAGTAGATTCTAGCGACAATTTCACCGATTATTTTCATTAACTTTATAAAATGCAATAAACAAAACACAAAGAACAGCTTTAGTGTGACATACGATTTAACAGAAGTCAAGTAAACTGAAATAAGCGAATAACACATAGCTAATCTCTTAACTAAAACAATCTTAAACCCAAAACAAAAAACAGAAAAAACCTCGAACACTAACCACTTAGTGCTCATGTGCCAAGGAAATCCAATAACAAAACACAAACATAAACCTCTCAAAATCGAGAAACCCAAAAAACAAAAACATTTAACAATCACAACCTTGAATGATTGATAAATAAATAAATAAATAAAATCTAAGCAAGTAATATAATTTAACCGATCGACTCAATTGAGACTGGAAGTATCAATTCGGTATGAACTGAATACTTTTCACTGTTTGAGACTTTTCTATGGTAATGAAATATAAACTAAAACTTTGTCTTACGAACAACTATTAATAAGAATCTGAGTTTCTGAGTGACACCAAAATAACTTGAAAATGCTTTCTCTCTTTCACGCTCCATCTTATCATGCTGTTCATTTTCTCTCTTTAGTTCCTCAATTTATTTGCAGAGAATCCAATTTCCTGGAAATAGAAGATATACAACACCACCACAAGAGTGACATGGTAACTTGACATTAAATTAGACAAATATGAGGTAACAAAGATTTTACGTACTGATCTGGCTTCAGATGAAGACGAGTGTTGGGGTCGGAAATCCCTCCCCCGAGAACAACAGTCGGTAATGACAAAAGCGCTGTGATATGGTTGAGTCGTCGAGCAGACGAATTAACCAAACAGCCGAATACGCTGTCGCTGCCAAATTTAAGAGTTAGGCCAAATTTGGCCTAGCCGGGAAAAGTTTGGCCATACCAGGGAAATTGGCCGAACTGCCCAGACAGGTTTGGCCGAACAGCCTAGACATGTTTGGCCGAGCCTGTCCAGGCAGTTTTGGTCGAACCGCTCAGGCAGTTTTGGCCGAACTGCCTGGTTCAGTTTTGGCCGAGCCTGTCCAGGCAGTTTTGGCCGAGCTGCCTGGTTCAGTTTTGGCCGAGCCTGTCCAGGCAGTTTTGGCCGAACCGCCCAGGCAGTTTTGGCTGAGCTGCCTGGTTCAGTTTTTCCCGAGCCTATCCAGACAGTTTTGGCCGAACCGCCCAGGGAGTTTTGGCCGAGCTGCCTGGTTCAGTTTAGCCGAGCAAGCCAAACCGCTTAGGTGAAATCTGCCAGCCAAACCGCCTAGGCGAAATCTGCCAGCCAAACCGCCTAGGCGAAATCTGCTAAAGGCCTTGCCTGGTTAAACAGGATCAACTACATTTCGCCGAGGAGAGTCTTTTCTGAATAGCAGGTTAGTCGCCAAGTGTGGCAAGCCTATCGGGCCGACGAGTCCAAAACAAGTCCATCCCATCGGGAGAAGCCCACAAGGGAAGCCGCCTTCAGAAGGAGAGATCATCGGCGAAATAAGGAAAACTTCCATTTTCTTGGAGAAGATAAACTCAATAAGGAAAAAGGATCGAGACGAATCCCGAAGAATTAGGATAATTTCCTTTATCTTGTTGTAACCTTAAACCGACCTAGTCGAGTATATATATCGATGTACATCCTTTGAGAAAGGGATCCGCAACTTTATTGACAAAAGCAATACAAACCAATTACAAATCCGATTTCTCTTTGCTCATCGTTTTTACATCGTAGTTTAACATAGAAATCTCTGCTTCCTCTCGAAACCCTTACAAATCTAATTGTACGAATTCCGGCTTACACAAAAAGCTACATAACAACTCAAAGATGGTGAGCGGCGAAGAGAACACGTTCCGCAGAGACAACCCGGAAAGAGAACCTTCGGTCGAGGCTACTGCGGCCAAAGCCCCTGCTCATGGTGACCTAACCGAGGTGAAGAAGATGCTAGAGAACTTCCTCACCGAGCAAAAGAAGCAAGCCAAGAAGATCGAAGCAAACTCAAAAGAACTGAAAGCTCTTTTGCAAAGAAAACGCGAAAGACCCGACACAACAAGACTTAGGGCGCACGTCGACCCTCAACGCCTTGACTTCTCAGCGCCTCGCACTACTCGGGGAAACCCAGAGGATCTACCACCACTGCCGCCACGTGGAGAAACGGACAAGTCTCCCGAACGCGTCGTAGACATCTCTGATGAGGAAGGACCAGCTCCCACAAAGCGTACACGGGCGGAAGGTGCAGAATGAGGCCGACCAGAACTGCGCGCCCCTGACAACCAAAGCGCGTCAGGCTCTTCCAAGACGGAGATTTTAAAAGACACATCAGAATACACTGACTACTCCAGTGAAGAGCGATATAAGAAGGAGCAAGAGCGTAGAGCATTCAAACGATCCTACGCTTCGGAGCTCGCTGGAGTTAAGGCTCAGATGGATCGGGTAACCTCAGCCTTAAAGCGTACCCAATCGCAGATATACCACGGAACAGGAAAGGCTCCTGCCATCGCTCATGTACTAGAAAAGGCAAGGAACACACCCTTCATCGAACGAGTCGCAAAAACTAAAATCTCCGATCCTGGAAGGATCAAGTTACCCATATATAAAGGAACCACGGACCCTTCAGATCATCTGATGGAATTCGAAGTGGCCTTGGGAAGAGAAAACTTCAAGGAAACGGAAAAAGACATCGTCTACTGCAAGCTGTTCTTAGAAAGTCTCAAGGGGCCTGCCCTTCAATGGCTCTACAAGTTGGAGAAGAACTCAGTTCACACTTTTCTTCAGCTTTCTGAGTTGTTCGTGCAACATTATAACATCTTCATGGAACGAAAGATCTACGACTCAGAACTATGGAATAACTAGCAAGGTGAGACCGAGAGTCTTCAACAAGTCAGCTTTGGAAGCCTTGCGAGGAGCACTTCGATGTCTATCTCCATTCTGGCAAGAGATGAGCCTCAACACACCGATAAATATTCAAGACGCTCTTCACCGTGCAGCCGACTTCGCTCGAACAGAAGAGGAAGTCCAAGCCAGGAAGGGCGGAAAGACCAAACAAGCAAGCAAACCAGCCAAAGTCGCTGCACCTAAGAAAAACAATCTCACCTATGTCGAATACGAAGGAGGATCCGGAGGGGCTCACAACTATCAAGTAGAGTCATCAGGTCGCGGACGTGGAAGATGCCGTGGGCGCGGTCGCGGCAGAGGAACCTGGAACAACACTTGGACCAGAGAGTCGAAGGACTATGAGGAGAAGCTGTATTGTGACTTTCACAAATCTAGTGGACACTCAACCGCGAGGTGCCGTGAGCTAGGGAAACAACTCATAGGCAAGCTCACAGAGGGCACCTTGAAGAACAACAACAGCTTGTCGGACTTCAAACCGGAGGAAAGAGCTCCTGCCGACAACGAACAACAAGTGGATACTCCCAGACGCCACCGTCGCGATGATGGCATGGAAATCGGGGAGCATCACGAAGCTTACCAACGCCGCGCTGACGTATGCGCAAACATATCAGCACCCGCAAAACCAAGGCTTTCCAGCGACTCTATCACCTTCGACGAGAAAGACACTGAGGGCCTCGATCAACCTCACAACGATCCCTTGGTAATCAACTTAACTGTCTACGACTTCAACATCGCCCACGTTCTTATTGATACAGGAAAACGCTCGAACGAATGAAGATCGATCTATCTACAATCAAGGGTAGGCCTAAACCCATAACGGGTTTCTCTGGCGAGACAACCTTGACAATGGGAACAATCCGTCTTCCCATCCAGGCTGGCAACGTCAAGAAGATGGTCGATTTCACTGTCTCCGATCTTCCAACAATCTACAACGTAATCATGGGAACTCCGTGGCTCAACCTAATGAGAGTTGTACCTTCAACATACTACTTATGCCTCAAATTCCTAACTCCTATCGGCATAAAAACAATATGGGGAAATCAGAAGGATTCCCGTACCTGTTTTCTAGCCGAGCATAAGATGTGAAACATCAAGAAAAAGAAAGACGACTCTGAACATCAAGAATCACGAAAAAGAGCGAGGACCAGCTCCGAGCAGGTCAAGAACCTGACTGGCCTTTTATAGCAATTACAGATTGCAGAAGGTTGCGAAGGAGAAGAACGACCTACCTGCGAACCTGTGATATCTGTATGCATCGACGAGCAGCACCCCGAAAGATGTGTAGAGATCGGAGCAATGCTCAATGGAGATCTTAAGAAAAAGCTCGTGACTCTCCTCCAGAAAAACATCAACACTTTTGCCTGGGCAGCAGAAGACATGCCAGGGATAGATATCAACATCGCCAGCCACGAAATCAACGTCGATCCGACGTTCAAACCAATAAACCAAAAAAGGAGAAAGCTCGGCCCCGAACAAGCGAAAGCAATGAACGACGAAGTCGAGAGGCTCCTACGCGTCGGATCAATCACCGAAGTCAAATACCCCGATTGGCTCGCCATCCCAGTCGTGGTAAAAAAGAAAAACGGGAAGTGGCGTGTCTGCGTGGATTTCACGGATCTGAACAAAGCATGCCCTAAAGACAGTTTCCCCCTGCCTCACATCGATCGCTTAGTGGAAGCAACAGCAGGGAACAAACTATTGACGTTCATGGACGCTTTCTCAGGCTATAACCAGATTCTGATGCATCTTGAAGATAGGGAAAAAACCGCCTTCATCACCGATCACGGATGCTACTGTTACAAGGTTATGCCTTTCGGCCTAAAAAACGCCGGAGCAACATATCAGAGACTCGTCAACAAGATGTTTCAGGACCAGCTAGGCAAAACAGTGGAGGTATATATAGACGATATGCTCGTGAAGTCTCTTGAGGAAAAGGATCACATCTCACATCTGGAAGCGTGCTTTAACCAACTCAATCTTTACAACATGAAACTAAACCAGACGAAGTGCAGATTTGCAGTGACCTCTGGAGAATTCCTAGGATACTTGGTCACTCATCGCGGCACCGAAGCAAATCCGAAGCAGATTGACGCACTAATCCAAATGGCATCTCCAAGAAACAAACGGGAAGTACAGAGATTAACTGGTCGAGTGGCCACACTCAACCGGTTCATCTCACGGTCAACTGACAAGTGCTTACCTTCCTACGACACACTGCGAGGAAACAAGCAGTTTGAAAGGTCAGAAAAGTGCGAAGACGCTTTCAGGCAGCTTAAAGAGTATTTAGCAACGCCGCCCATCCTCACGAAACCAGTGACTGGAGAACCTCTCTTCCTCTACATCGCTGTCTCTGAAACAGCCGTTAGTGTTGTGTTAGTACGTGAGGAACGAGGCGAGCAAAAGCCCATCTTCTACGTTAGCAAGACTCTCACTGATGCTGAAACGAGATATCCACAGCTGGAGAAGCTAGCACTTTCCGTCGTCATGGCATCACGAAAGCTAAGGCCCTACTTTCAAGCTCACGCCATCATAATTCTCAGCATCTTTCCTTTACGCCCGGTTTTGCATAGTCCAAGTCAGTCTGGCAGATTAGCTAAGTGGGCGATAGAACTCAGCGAGTACGACATCGAATACAAAGAGCGGACGTGCAACAAATCACAGGTGTTGGCAGACTTCCTCATCGAACTCCCTGAGGACAAAATGCCGAAGGAGGTCAGACCAGGTATCTGGGAATTACACGTTGATGGATCGTCTTCAAAAAATGGATATGGAGTAGGAATACGCCTAGCATCACCAACAGGCGAGATCCTTGAACAATTTTTCCGCCTGGGCTTCAAAGCCTCCAACAACGAAGCTGAGTATGAAGCCATTATCGCTGGAATGAGGCTCGCCCAAGGACTCAACATCGAGCAAGTTCACGCTTTCTCCGATTCACAACTAGTTACTAGCCAATTCAGCGGCGAATATGCAATAAAAGATGACCGGATGGAAGCCTACGTAAAGATAGTCAAGGACTTTGCCTCAACATTCAAAGAGTTTACGCTAACACGAATCCCTCGAGGGGGAAATGTTGACGCCGATGCGTTAGCAAACCTGGCCTCCGACTCAGCTCCGCCGAAGGATCTGGCTTTGAAATGGGTAATCCCCGTGGAGTTCATCGAATTTCCCAGCATCCAGCAAGATACAACTCTCGCTATTTCAACCCGGTCTCAAATCGCAAGACAAGCAAAAGCCACTGCTGGATCACTCGAGACAGGTCCCAAAGACATAGAGATGACCGAAGCAGCAGAAGAAACAGAACCCGCGCATCTGCCAACGACAACGCCTATGACTGACACTGAAAAAGCCCCGGACGCTGACAACCTCACGCAAACGGACCACGATCCAGAAACGTCTGTCCCGATGGAGACTGATGGAGAACATGAGTACGGGTGTGACGAGCCCTGGGTGGACCAAATTCGTTCATACATCGTCAGTGGAGAGCTGCCAAACAACAAGTGGGCAGCCCGCAAAGTACAGAAGCAGGCCGCTCGATACGTCCTATTAGATGGGAACATCTACATATGGGGATTCTCTGGTCCTCTACTCACCTGCGTAGAAGGGCAAGAGGCCAGGCAAATCATGGAAGAAGTACACAGCGGATCATGTGGCAATCACTCAGGGGCAAGGCCTTAGCAATTAAGATCAATCGACATGGTCATTTCTGGCCTACTATTGTAAACGACTGCGTGAAGTTTTCAGCCAAATGCGAGAGATGCCAACTGATATGCTCAAATTTACCCTGAGCTACTCTCTCAAATTAAGAGGTCAATTGTAGTAGGGGTCGAATCACTGGGAGTCAAATCGAACGATAGGAATATTGACTTCAAATTCGGCTAAGTAAAATAATATAAAATAAAGACAAAAGCAAATCGAAACAGAGAAAGATTGTTGATTTAAAATTCAATTAAACAAAGTGCTAGGCTTTTGGGTAATTCTCAGGATGAATCAGAATTGCAGTTTAAACAAAATCAGGATTTAATTAAGAACCGTTCTAGAACTTGGAATACTAATGTATAATTAACCAACTGTCGTTGCGAAAACTAACTATGTCTAAACCCTAGAAAACCAAATTTCTTTGCGAATTCAATCAATTTAAACAAGCATTAAATTCAAGTCCAATTTGTTCACAAAATCCCTAAACCAAATTTCTTTGCGAATAAGTAATTTTGCTCACCTAAGATCTAGTTCTGGCTAATCAATTACACTTTCGTGTCAATCTATCAACCTAAGATAGCTAATTTAGAGTGATCAATTCTAAATCAGAGTTAAAGCAATCTAGGTGAAGAACCTAACAGATAATCCTAACAAGTGAGTTTACCCTAACAATTCATCATCATTCCATTCGAACTACCCTAAACCTAACAAGCAAACTACTCAGACATGGAGGCAAAGCAAATCATAGCTGAATAATAATGCATAAAGAAAGAGTAAAAGAAGAATTACAATAGGGTTCGAAGAATCTCAAAGTAATGAAGTAAACTTGTCTCCCTAAAAACCCTGAAAAATCTCTCTCTTAAAGCTCTCTAAACTTTGTTAAGTAAAAACTAAGTGTCTGATCTAAAAACCTAAAATAAACTATTTATAGAGGTAAAACTCGTGGTGGGCTTTTATGACGGTTTATTGGTAACTTCTGGCCCGAAAAGGAACAATTTTCCTTCTTTAGGTCGGTCTCTGCGAGCACCTATCGATCGATCGTCCTTGTGTCTGTCGATCGACAGGCTGTAGTGTAGCTGTCGATCGATCGTCCTTCTTTGGGCTGTCGATCGACAGGCTGCTTCATATCAGCTTCTTTTCTTGCAAAATCCGGCTCCAACCTTGTTTACGTTCCAAAATGCACCGTATTCACCATATAAGCTCCTCACGTGTAATAACCTGTTAAGACACTAAAAAGACTCGAAATACAACGAAAAGACTCGATAAAAGGACTTATATCATGGTCGAAAACCGATAAAAACCATGATATATCAACTCCCCCAGACTTAACTTTTGCTTGCCCTCAAGCAAACTAGAGACTAAAACTGAAGTTGAGGTTTGAAAATCGCGAGAACTTACTTATCTTTGGGAACATTGCTTTCGCTTTCTCGACTCTTTCGCTGCATGTAAACAAAGTACCTTTGGCGGTCACGAATCTCAACCATCATAGGTTGGGCCTCAAATCTTAACCTGCAAACCCATCAGTTTCACATTCTCCTAACTGTCGTACACTCGATCGAAGTGATGATGAAATTCTCTCCAATGATATCAACCAAGTAAAAGGGCTAGGTGTGATGTAAAAGGCTTTTGTGTTTAAGTGGAGCTAAAGAGTGTTTAGGGTTACCGGATTTTATTTGGTGGATGCAGACATTATGCATAATCACAAGAGAGAGTCGGGTCCAGTTGATGCCCACAGTTTCTCATTCACATTGCACTCCCTCCTCCAAAACGTTATTAGGAACCAAACACCTTCATATAATAATCACGTTCCACTTTCCACATCCAACTTCCTCATTCCTTGGGATTTTCTTTTAAAGCTAGAGACTTATTAAAATGATCATTTCCCTTTCCCTTACTTATTTTTCGAAATAAAAGTAATTTTTTTTTTTTTTTTTTTTTTTTTTTCATAGACTCTAAGGGGGGAAATGATTTTACAAAGATATTAGTCTCGAAAATTACCATTGTTGTGTATTAAATCCCAAGGAATGCTCAGCATTTCTGCTCTCTTTCAAGTACTCCTACCAAATCCTTTTCCTGTGCAATTTTTGTGAATGAAAAACTGCGTCGGACCTCTTTCTCTCCGGAGTTTATACACATGCCTGCACATAAAACTAAGGAAAAGAGATCGCATGAGGCTTGAACAAAAGGTTAAGGTTAGGGGTTGGGTACCAACTAAAAATGAGCTGGCCATTCAGGATCAACAAAGAGTAGTAAAGAGAATAAGGAGTCCTGAATGTTTTACTGTCGTGATATCATCAAAGAGAATATAGCGAAATGGAGATCAAGTGTGCTAGTCTGGAGTTTGATCTACTTCGTTCTGCAAATTGCGATAAGAGGGGAACCTGTACTATCATCTGATTTCGAATTTGTTCCATCTAAAGGCTTCATCGCAACAGCTAAGAGTTTCAAAAACTAAGCTTTATTCCTAAGAAAGATCATTATTCCCTACATTTTGACTCAATAAAAACAAATTTTTGACTCCAAAATAGAAAACAATGTTAGTAACTACCTCCCCCAGACTTAAACAACACTGTCCCCAGTGTTATTAAATCTGAGATTGGTGGAAAGAAAAAGAAAAAGTCAGAAAATTTGTGAAAAGAATGAAATTCGGACCTGTTCTGCTGGCCTGTCGATCGATCACCATAAGGTGTGTCGATCGACAGGGCTTCATGGGGCTGTCGATCGACAACCAACAGGTGTGTCGATCGACAGATTCGTCGAAAATCTGAAATCTTGGCTCTGACGACTGATGTTGTTGGAGAAATCTAAAGAAAAGCTGAAGATCACTGAAACAAAATACCATCAAGTACCACAGCAAAGAGTCGCAAACAACATGTTCCACAAATTTTGAAAAAGCAAACAGAAACAAATAACTAACTGACTCAAAGAAAGAAAAGTGACTCAAAGGGAAAGAAAAACTTACAAGTGGGTTGCCTCCCACCAAGCGCTTGTTTTCAGTCATTAGCTTGACTGCGGATGATGTTCAGGCTGGAGGTGGATCTCTGAAGTGCACTCCCCCAGACTTGCAAGGAACAATACCAGGAAAGAGCTTCATAGTATTGTCCAACATCTCTTGGACAACTACCTCTCCCTTCTCCCTCAACTCCGAAGGAAAGACAATTCTGAACTTGGAGAATGCTTTAGGGGTCTTTCTGCGCTTCCCCTTGGGAATCTTTTGGCATTTGGAACTTGCTGGAATGTTGTCATGGCGACGTGGAATGGGAGAAGACAACTTGAGAACGTTTTGAACCTTCTTCATCTCATTTTCAAAACCCAGCGTATCTCCAACATTGACACTCATACAGGAAGCTGATGTGACAAGAACCGAAGGATAGAAAACATCCTTGTTGATGTTCGAGAAGGAGATCCGCTTGTTAGGAAAATCCACCATTGCTCCCACTGTTGCAAGGAACTGTGCACCAAGAACCAATGGTTTACAGATATCATCCTTTCTCTCAATGATGTAGAAGTCCGTAGGAACAAGACAATCTCCTATTTGAATTGACACGTCAGGAATGAAGCCTTTAGAAATTGTAAAAGATCTATCTATGAGCTCGATATAAGTCCTTGAAGGTTGTAACTCCAAAATTCCTAGCTTCTTTGCAACAGCCTCACACATAACATTCACATTGGCTCCTGTGTCGCATAAAGAATCCTTCAATTCTACACCATTGATCGAACAAGGAACCACAAACATCCCTGGATTCAACAACTTTGGCAGCTTCCTCAATGATGTTGGAGCTTGTTTTCCTTTCTCCTTAGGTGCTTTGTCACTGCCTTGGTTGGTGCATGAAGGGTATAGACTCCTTGGATACGGAATCTTGGGCTTGTAAACACGTTCAATGGCGGTTTCAGACTGACATTCGAAAATCTCTACATTTTTCGGGGCTGTCGATCGACACTCATCAGGTGTGTCGATCGACAGGACTGCTGAAATTGAGTTCGTACCGAAATTTCCTGTAGCTGTCGATCGACAACCACCAGGTCTGTCGATCGACAGGCCCTCCGAAATCTCAAAATTAAAATTTTCTTCAGGAACCACGAGCAAGGCTTCATCTTCGCACTTCTCAACAGTTGGAAACAGTTGTTCTTCACTCTTTAACGTGATTGAATTGGAGAAATGCTTTGGGTTCATGTCAGATTTCCCTGGAAGACAACCCTCTTGTCTCTTTACATTTTCAGCAGTCTGAGCAACCTGAGTATCAAGCTTCTTCAAGTGAATGTTGATGGCTTCTATTTTTCCATTAAGATCAGTGTAGAGACTGTCAATCTTCCCATTGAGATGTACTGTTAGGGTTTGTTGCCCCTCAAGAAGTTGTTCGAACATCCTCTTCACGTCACTTTCTGAAGATTTAGAGGGAATCGGTTGATACGATGAAGATCCGTAGTTCCTCTGATTGTAATTGTTGTATCCCTTGTTCTATGACTGATTCCCATACCGC
The DNA here is from genome assembly GCA_900128785.1 of Arabis alpina. Lineage (NCBI taxonomy): Eukaryota > Viridiplantae > Streptophyta > Magnoliopsida > Brassicales > Brassicaceae > Arabis > Arabis alpina. The sequence continues at coordinate 6,084,167 of LT669792.1, forward strand.
TGACTCTGGTAGCCATTCTGGTTGATGTAATTAACATCTTCCCCAACAATCTCAGCTCCATTTGTTTGACCAGCTCCTCGTCTCCTTTCCTCATCAATCTTCTTTGTACTATTGCTAGTAGACACGTTCTTGATGAGCTCAAGGCAATCAGTTGGGAATATGGTCTTGAAATTCCCATTACTCGCAGCATCTAAAGCCATCTGATGCTTCCAATCCACACCTCTGTAGAATATACCCAGCAACTGAACCTCTGTAAACCCGTGATGAGGACAATCTCTCTGATATCCCTTGAACCTTTCCCATGCAGCTTTGAAAGATTCTGTTAGATTCTGAACGAATGTTTGGATCTTAGCCCGTAGATCCTCTGAGCGCGACTCATCGTAGAAGTGACTCAGGAAAGCACTCTTGGTATCTCTCCAAGTAGTCAGTGAGCCTGGCTCCAACTGCTTCAGCCAAGAGGCTGCCTCTCCAGCAAGAGAAAATGGGAACAGCTTACACATAATGTAGTCTTCCGAGACGTCGTTAGCCTTGATGCTAGACGCAAGATCCTCGAACATCTCAAGATGATCCATGGGGTGCTCTGATGGGTGCCCATGGAACTGATGTTGAGCCACAAGAGAGAAGTACGCAGGCTTCAACTCAAAATCCCTCCGCTCAAATCGTGGAGGTCGAATCGCTGCCCTGTTGGCGTAATGTTCTTCAGGACGGTAGTAGTCTCCCAAAGTGTGTTGGTTAACTACTGCCCCCTGAGGTCCGCGATTCGCCTGAGCCAGATGCTCAATCTCAGCGCGCTGGCGCTCCAACTCAACCCTTTGACGATCTAGCTCAGCACGCTCTGCTGCAATCGAATCCTCAAACTCGATGACATTACCGGCTTCATCAATGGGGTCTCCCTGATTGTTGTATCGATTACCATCTCGATCAACATTCTCTCCTTCAGCATTCCGAAAAACTACTACAGCTCGATTAACCATTTTAGCTAACTTTGCTTGTCGTCTGTTTTCCCTTTCCAAAATTCCCAACTCTGGAACAAATCTGCTAACTCTTTATCCTTGTTGCT